>CP125973.1:319608750-319766329 GCA_030063025.1 Avena longiglumis
CGTCCAACATAATCCTAGGATCGGTGTTGGTGACTCGCTCTCCACGCCAACAACGGGGATGAGGTGCTTGGTGAGATCTTGACAACTTGGGACGAGACAAGAGATCCCAAGGCCTTGTACAACTTGAACGCACTTAAGCAAGATCCAAGAGGTGGGTGGATAATCCGTGCTCCTTGGTAGGAGCATGAGACCAATAGATTTAAGTCCTCAAAGGGTTTCCTTAATATCTATTATTATCCAAGTCTAAGATTTACAATAGAGGGTGGGGGCTATATATAGTCCGACCACAAAAGGGTAGTTTGAATGATAAGATAAATTATAAGTTGGGTTACAAGGCACGAGGCGGCCGAAGCAATCGAGTCTGGCGGGGCCGGTAGTACCGGTCCGGCAACCGTAGTACCGGTGGTCACCCGGTAACCGCTTCGAGCAGTAGTACCGCTGAGGCTGGGCTTCCGTCGGGCGTCGATGGCGGCGGTGAGTAGCGGTAATCTGCACCGGTAGTACCGATTGTAGGACCGGTAGTACCGCTAACCGAGGCGTGGAGTGGGCGTCTGTGGCGGCGGTGGGGCGCGTAGGACCGCTTGGGCGGTAATCGGTCGTCCCAACCGGTAGTACCGCTTGCGTCTGGCAGCGACTGGTGGCTTCCTCGTACCTGATGATGCACAGGGTTTGCGTGTGAAGTAGCAAGCCATCCAAGGGGGTGTTGAAGTCACACAAGGAGAGGAGCGAGTTCACCTTAGTTTGAAGGAGCTTGGCTCGGGCGCGAGTCATGGGTCCATTTGGGTAGCTCGTGGGAGTAGATGTAGTAGCGGTCGGAGGACGGGCTGCATCATGTCATATGTCTTGTCACGGCCAAAGTGACCCATAAGGCCTCCACCATGGGACTCTTGAAGAAGCAAAAGTTGGAGAGACGATTTCGGAATGCAAAGCTTGTTTTGTTTGAAAAGAAAACCGTTATGCAAATAGAAATCGTCAATCCCTTTGTCTATTGAACATTGTGCAAATATTGGTCCAAAGAAAGAATCGGACGCGTACAAAGATTTGATGTCCTCAAGACCCAAAACATTGACTTCGAGTCGTGTAAGAAGGCTTGTGGTTTTGCGAGACAAGGCGTCCGCCACCACATTTTCTTTGCCCTTCTTGTATTTTACAATGTAAGGAAAAGACTCCATAAACTCAACCCACTTTGCGTGCCTTTTACTCAAGTTGGCTTGGCCCTTAAGGTACTTCAACGACTCATGGTGAATGGATTATAAATTCTTTGGGCCAAAGATAGTGTTGCCACACTTGAAGAACACGAACCAAGGCAAAAGTTCTTTGTCATAAATGGGATAATTGAGGCGTCGCCATCAAGTTTCTCACTATGGTAAGCAATAGGGGCCCATTTTGCATAAGGGCGCCACCAATGCCAATACCACTAGCGTCATTCAATCTCAAAGGTTTTTGTGAAATCAAATGCAAGAAGTGGTGCTTCGGTGAGCCTCCTTTTGAGCTCATCAAAAGCCTTTTGTTGTGCTTTTCCCCAAACGAACGTGACATTCTTCTTGGTCAATTCGTTGAGGGGGCAAGCAATTGTGGAAAAATCTTTCACAAAGCGACGGTAAAAATCCATCCCATGAAAACTACGAAGTTCACTAACATTTGTAGGGGTGGGCCAATCTCGTATGTCCTTGACTTTTGATACATCAACTTCAATGCCATTAGAAGACACAACAAAACCAAGGAAAATCAGCTTGTCTCTTGCAAAAGTGCACTTGGGGAGGTTAGCATAAAGCTTTTCATGACGAAGGATTTGTAAGACCTCCTTAACATGAGTAACATGCTCCTCTAGTGACTTGCTATAGACAAGAATGTCATCAAAGTAAACAACTACACTCTTTCCAATGAGGGATCACAAAATATGGTTCATGAGGCGCATGAAGGTAGATGGGGCATTGGATAAGCCAAAGGCATAACCAACCATTCATAGAGACCAAGCTTGGTCTTGAAGGCGATTTTCCACTCATCACCTTGACCATGCGAATTTGATGGTAGCCACTACGAAGATCAATTTTCGAAATATAGTGGCTCCACATAACTCATCAAGCATGTCATCAAGGCGTGGTATAGGATGTCGATAGCATACGGTGATAGCATTGATTGAATGACGGTCCATGCATAACCGCGTATCATCCGTTTTGGGACTAGGATCACGGGAACCGCGCTTGGGCTAGTGCTTACTTGGATCAAACCTTTGGAGCAGGTTGGTTGATTTGGCCTTTCGATCTCCTTTGTCTCTTCGGGTTTGTGCGATACGGTAGCGGTTTGGTAGTGGTGCCACGGGTATGAGGTCGATACGGTGCTCGATTCCACGAAGAGGAGGAAGGCCATGAGGAAGCTCTTGAAATACATCTTGGAATTCCTGCAAACAGCCATCAAAGAAGGAGGAATATTTGTCAAGTCATTAGTTCCTTGCGCTAGTTCCTTGCATCACGAGGACGTAGTGCAAGATGGATGGTTGTTCCTCACTTCTCTCATCTCACTTTTGGTGGCAAGAAGAACACTCTTAGTTTTTCCACTCGAGTTTGGCTTGTAGCTCTACTCACTATGGTGTGGTTCTCTCGCTCACCACTCTTCTCACAATGTGTTTTGCGTATTGCCCTCGCTAAAGCCTTTGCATTGTCCAATTATTTGGCTAGGAGTCATTGGTTGCAACACACAAGTTTTATCAAGCCATTTGAAAGTGTAGGTGTTTGAGTGACCATTATGCAAAGCACACTTGTCATATTGCCACGGCCTTCCGAGCAACATGTGACAAACCGTCATTGGAACCACGTCACATTCCACCGTGTCCTTGTAGTGTCCAATGGAACGTCACCGAGATGGTGTGCTTGATCTTGACGGATCCTTGGTCACTTAGCCATTGGATATGGTAGGGGTGTCTATGTGGGTGAAGGGTGAGGTTGAGTTTCTCACACAATTCGTGCTTGCGAGGTTGGCAACTTCCTCCATCGATGACAACTTTGATGGACTTCCCATTGATGTCATGCGAGTTTGGAAGATGTTCGGCGTTGGTCTTCATTTTCATTGGCTTGGGTAGTCAAGACCCTTGTGACCACAAGCGATGGACTTGCGTCATGCTCACACACAAGAAGTTCTTGGTCCTCTTCCAAGTGTTGCCTTGCCATGGCTTCCTTGACCCTTGCATCAAACTCTTCTTCACTCAAGTATTCTTCATCGCCGTTGTCATGGATGAACAAAACTTTTTTGTTTCCACATGCATTGGACTTGTGCCCTTTGCCTCCACACTTGTAGCATTCACCATTGAATGGTTGATCATCCCGTGTTTGTTTGCCACTTGGGGGCTGTTTTCCTTGGGGAATAGTTAAAGGCTGAGCTAGAAACAAGAGGGGCTATAGATCGACTCCCAAAGCAACAGATCTATGGACCAAAACCACGAAAAACTCACCAAATCCAGAGATCGATCCGAAGGCAAATTGGGCTCTTTTTGGTAGGATTTTCGTTTTTAAGACGGATAAAAGAAAAAATTGGAGGAAATTCGTGATCAACCGTGCTCTGATACCAATATGTTATGGGGTAACCCTGGGGTTGGCCCGATCTTTCACGAATTCCACGAGGAACGAGGGGAAGAGAGGTGGTCGGGTATGAAATCGGGGAAGGCGATGAAAACCACGAACACACGCACACCAAAACACGATACACGCCTACTCCTCACGCCGGTGGCAACCGGTCCAACATAATCCCTAGGATCGGTGTTGGTGACTCGCTCTCACGCCAACAACGGGGATGAGGTGCTTGGTGAGACCTTGGCGACTTGGGGGCGAGAACCGAGAACCCAAGGCCTTGTACAACAGGAACGCACTAGGCAAGATCCAAGAGGGGGGTGGATAATCCGGTGCTCCTTGGTAGGAGCATGAGACCAATAGATATAAGTCCTCAAAGGGTTTCCTTAATATCTATTATTATCCAAGTCTACCGTTTACAATAGAGGGTGGGGGCTATATAGTCCAGCCACAAAACAGGGTAGTTTGAATGGAGAGATAAATGATAGGTGGGGTTACAAGCAGGGCCGAACTTAGGTGATCGGTCGCAGACCGGTAGTACCGTCACAGCAAGGTAGTGGTGTGGTAACTTGTACCGCTCGAGCAGTAGTACCGCTGAGGGCCTGGAGCTTCTCGAAGGCGTCGGTGGCGCAGTAGGAGGCGGTAGTACTGCCACCGGTAGTACCGTTCAGACCCGTAGTACCGCTTATACAGGCGTGAAGTAGTGCTTCTGTGGCAAGCGGTGGAGGAGGCGGTGGGACCGCTTGGAGCGGTAGTGGCCGTCCCAACCAGTAGTACCGCTTGTCTGGCAGATCGGGTGGATTCTTCGTGCACTGATGATGCATGAGTTTGCGTGTGAAGTAGCAAGCCATCCAAGGGGGTGTCGAAGTCACACAAGGAGAGGAGCGAGTTCACCTTAGTTTGAAGGAGTTTGGCTCGGGCGCGAGTCATGGGTCCACTTGGGTAGCTCGTGGGGGTAGATGTAGTAGCGGTCGGAGAACGGGCTGCATCACGACATGTCTTCTTCCGTCTCCTCTTCCAAGCCTCCATCTTGTCGGGCTTGATGTTCCGGGCTTCCTCCCTTGCCTCCGTACTTGTCAATGTGAACCTATCATGCATATGTGACGGAGTATGAAGTAGAATACCATTCAATAGGGTAGGAAGGGGGCTCGCATAGAGGAACGTATTCACCTTTGGAGTCCATGACGACTTGGCGTAAGTTGGAGACCAAGATGTGGTAACGACCGTAGGTCGGGCTACATCAGCTCCCCCCCCCTTCAAAAAGAGTCGTCCTCGACTCTACATGCTCATCACAAAGTATAAGCGGTCGAGAGACCTTCTTGATCCTAGGGTTCACCATATTGTCGTCCTCGAGAATATTGACTTGACAACACTTCAAAGTTCCTTCACCTTCCATGAAGCCTATAAAGCTCACAACAAAAGCGAAGCAACACTCAAAGCGTAGACAATTCATGAAGATTATAGCATGAGTCCTCAAGTAGAAGGAAGTCACCTTAACTTGTAGAGATAGCTCGATGAAGGGTAGCCATAGGTAACTCTCTTCGGTTATTATTTTCAACATATAGTCCATAGAGGTTGACGTGTATGCATTTGTACCTTCATACAACAAAGACCAAGCAACATATGTTTGTGTGTGATAGAGGAGCATGTCATTTGTGGCATGTCCATTCTTGTTCACAACACGATTAGCACAACTCAAGTATAGCAAACGGGGTGCATATGCAAGGTCAATGTGCATGGAAATCGTTTGAACATCATCCAAATGTGGAAACTCAAAAACTCCATATAACATAGAAGTGGGGCATTCAAAGCATTGGATCCAAATTTCCAACAACATCTTTGATGCAAGACTAGGAGAATTTGGCAAAAACACACAAGGAAGCATATCCAAAACAAAAGTATTATGTTTGCAAACAAACCAAATGAAAGAGCTAGTGGTCCTTATGTTTGTTGCAACAACAAGACGAGATTCTTGGAAGCTCTCATGACAATACATGCTCTTAATGGAATTGTGGGTGCACACAAAACATTGGAAAGAGAAAATGTTCAACAGTTTTGTTGCAACACACAAAGCATCATTATCTAAATGCGAAGAAACATGAATGTCACGAGGGGAGATAATACCATTAACATGCTTGCAATCAAACCATAGGAAAGAGCAATTTGCCAACATGAAAGATGCAAAGCATGCAAAAGGTATCACAGCTGGGTTCGATCTTGAACTCACTTGTGGGATGCTCTCAAGAGCTCTTTTTGTCAACTCGTGCTCAACCGAGGTTGACATGATAATGCGGGTACCTACACACATCATACACAAAAGGAAGAATGTGTGTGCATGGTAGAGATACACATCATCCATCATGACGTATCTCTTCTTGTGCACATCACCATTAATGTCAATTAAGTATGAAATAGATGCATGGTGAGTATGCAAGTGGGGAACATGCTTATCATGGCAATCATCAAAATCTCCAAAAATTGAGAAAGCTATGGGGGCCATCTCATTAGAACGCATATGATCAATATTGTTGCAAGCAAAACAAGTGAAATAGCAAGCATTCATCTTATCGAAAGCAACGGGAGAAATTGAATGACTAGCATGACAAGGCAAGTCCAAAGCAATTGGAGGATACACACAAGATGCATAGCATGTTTATGGCAATGATATCGCAATCAAACAATTCCACATGATCAATATTATGCAAAGGCAAAGCATCACATGGGAAAGTGGATGAAGCATATGTAATGTCACAAGTATCATCCATAGCATGCATATCCTCACAATTCATCATGTCCACTAGTGGGATCATGGCATCATCAACACCCATATTATTACCTTGTTCATACCTCTCATATGAAGTGGGTGTTGTGGAAGTAGTGGCCTCCTTGTGGACGACTTCATCTTCTTGATGTATCCATGGCGTAGCATCTACCATGTACATCTTCTCCATTCGAGGCATCATTGCTTCATGGCTTGGCGCGTCTTCCTCCATGGAACCTAGCACAACATAAGAGAACACACTAGAGGTAGAGGGTAAGTTGTTAGAAATCGAAATGGTCTCACTTGACCTATCAACTACCACTCTCAACTCACTAGGAGTATCCTTCATGCCCTCCAAGTGGAAGCACTCAATCTCACATAAGGTGGAGTCACTCATCTTACTCTTGTTCTCACTCAAGTGGGCTAAGTGGCTCTCATACTCACATGGGATTGGTACCACATCATCACTCAAGCATATGGGGGTAGGCTCGGTTTCCGCAACTCCATGCGCCTCCTTTGGTGAAGGGAAAATCCCATGATCACCATTCTTGACCTTGTAGCCTTCAAAGTTGGATGCCATAAGATGGGCATCATCACTCTCCTCCATGGTCGAAGGGAAAATCCCATGCTCGACCGTCTTGTGGCCATCTCGTAGTAGTGGTGGAGGTAGGCTCATGCTATCCAACTTGGCGAAGTATAGGTCTACATTTTCCTCGTTGGCGAGGTCGTGGAAGTCAAGCGTAGGCATTGAAGCTTGATGGTGAGGAGGAAGGCTTGCTCTTGGTGCCATTTTGGTGGTGGCACTAGTAGTTGAAGGTGCCTTGTGACGGTGTCGACGGAGGTCATTGGCGTGCCTTGCCGATGGTTGATGTTGGTGAAGCACTTGGTCATCCACATGACGCTCATGACGGTGATCATTTGCCTTGGCACTCTTCTTGTTATGGGGTAACCCGGGGGTTGGCCCAATCTTTCACGAATTCCACGAGAAACGAGGGGGAAAGCGGTGGTCAGGGATGAAAACGAGGAAGGAGAGAAAAACCACGAACACACGCACACCAAAACACGATACACGCCTATCTCTCACGCCGGTGGCAACCGGTCCAACATAATCCCTAGGATCGGTGTTGGTGAGCTCGCTCCACGCCAACAACGGGGGATGAGGTGCTTGGTGAGATCTTGATGACTTGGGGGCGAGAAACCGAGAACCCAAGGCCTTGTACAACTTGAACGCACTAGGCAAGATCCAAGAGGGGGGTGGATAATCCGGTGCTCCTTTGTAGGAGCATGAGACCAATAGATATAAGTCCTCAAAGGGTTTCCTTAATATCTATTATTATCCAAGTCTAGGGTTTACAATAGAGGGTGGGGGCTATATATAGGCCAACCACATAAACAGGGGTATTTTGGGAAAAAATAGCGAAATATAGAGAGGATTACAAGGCGCTGGGCCGACTTGACACGATCTGGCCTTTCCGAGTCAGTAGTACCCTGGTCAGCTCGACCGTAGTAGTGCGGTCATGCTAGCTTCTGGCCCAGTAGTACCGCTTGTCGCCTGGGACTTCTGGGCCTTCTGTTGGTGGCGGTGGCAGTGGTCTGTGCCTGCAGTAATCTGGGATCAGGCGTAGTACCGCTTGATGTGAGAGCATTTGGGTAGCTCTGGGGCCTTCTATTGTTGGCGGTGGCGGGTAGTAGTCAAGCGGTAGTACTGGGTCGCCCGGTAGTACCGCTGGCGATAGAGAGCGTTTGGTCTCTTCTGATGGCGCTCCTCCGTCCTGTGGGTCCTCCTCTTCGTACCTGATGATGCACAAGGTATGGGTATGAAGTAGCAGGCCATCCAAGGGTGTGTCGAAGTCACACAAGGATAGGAGCGAGTTCACCTTAGCTTGAAGGAGTTTGGCTCGGGCGCGAGTCATTGGTCCACTTGGGGAGCTTGTGGAGGTAGATGTAGTAGAGGTCGTAGGACGGGCTGCATCAGCTCCCCCCCCCCCTTGGGAAAGAGTCGTCCTCGACTCTTCAACCTTGTCAACTTCATCTTCTCCATGGTAGGGTGATAGGTCCTTGACATTGAATGTCGAGCTCACAAGATACTTTGATGTTGGGATATCGATGACATAAGCGTTGTTGTTGATTCTCTTGAGCACTTTGAATGGTCCATCACCTCTTGGCTTTATCTTGGAGTCGCGTTCCTTGGGGAAGCGGTTTTTACTCAAGTGTATCCACACAAGGTCGCCCTCTTCGAAGATTATCTCTTTCTTGTTCTTGTTTAGCCTTGATGCTTGGCGAAGGACTTGTCGCTCGATAGTAGCTCGTGTGTCTTCATGGAGTTTCTTCATTGTGTGGGCGCGCTTGACAACGTCCATATTGGCACGTTTATGAAGTGGTAGTGGAAGGATATCGAGCGCGGTGAGAGGCTCGAAGCCGTAGACGATCATGAACGGGCTCCTCATGGTGGTGGAGTGCTTGGCGCGGTTGTAGGCGAACTCGACGTGTGGAATACATTCCTCCCAGTCTTTAAGGTTCTTCTTTATCAACACCCGAAGGAGTGTGCCAAGACTTCGATTGACGACCTCGGTTTGTCCATCGGTTTGAGGATGCGAGGCGGACGAGAAGAGGAGCTTGATGCCGAGCTTGGTCATGAGGGTCTTCCAGAAGTAGCTCATGAATTTTACGTCGCGGTCGGAGACGATTGTTCTTGGCACACCGTGTAGCCGAATTATTTCCCTGAAAAACAAATTTGCTACATGTTAAGCATCATCGGTCTTATGGCACGGAATGAAATGTGCCATTTTGGAAAAGCGATCCACTACTACAAATATAGATTCATGTCCATGTTTAGATCTAGGCAAGCCTAACACAAAGTCCATGCTAATGTCTGACCAAGGTGCATGAGGAATAGGCAATGGCATATAAATACCAAAGGGGTTGGACTTAGACTTAGCTTGGATACATGTAGTGCATCGTTGGACGTGGCGCTCCACATCGCGCTTCATCTTTGGCCAAAAGTAGTGAGTGGAGAGCATGTCATATGTCTTGTCACGGACAAAGTGACCCATAAGGCCTCCACCATGGGACTCTTGAAGAAGCAAAAGTTGGAGAGACGATTTCGGAATGCAAAGCTTGTTTTGTTTGAAAAGAAAACCCTTATGCAAATAGAAATCATCAATCCCTTTGTCTATTGAACATTGTGCAAATATTGGTCCAAAGAAAAGGTCGGATGCGTACAAAGATTTGATGTCATCAAGACCCAAGACATTGACTTCGAGTCGTGTAAGAAGGCTTGTGTTTTTGCGAGACAAGGCGTCCGCTACCACATTTTCTTTGCCCTTTTTGTATTTGACAATGTAAGGAAAAGACTCCATAAACTCAACCCATTTTGCGTGCCTTTTACTCAAGTTGGCTTGGCCCTTAAGATACTTCAACGACTCATGGTCGGAATGGATGATAAATTCTTTGGGCCAAAGATAGTGTTGCCACACTTGAAGAACTCGAACCAAGGCAAAAAGTTCTTTGTCATAAATGGGATAGTTTAGGCGTGCGCCATCAAGTTTCTCACTATGCTAAGCAATAGGACGCCCATTTTGCATAAGGACGCCACCAATGCCAATACCACTAGCGTCACATTCAATCTCAAAGGTTTTTGTGAAATCCGGTAATGCAAGAAGTGGTGCTTCGGTGAGTCTCTTTTGAGCTCATCAAAGCCTTTTGTTGTCGTTTCCCCAAGCAGGCGTGACATTTTTCTTGGTCAATTCGTTGAGGGGGCAAGCAATGGTAGAAAAATCTTTCACAAAGCGACGGTAAAAGCCAGCCAACCCATGAAAACTACGAAGTTCACTAACATTTGTTGGGATGGGCCAATCTCGTATGTCCTTGACTTTTGAGACATCAACTTCAATGCCATTAGAAGACACAACAAAACCAAGGAAAATCAGCTTGTCTCTTGCAAAAGTGCACTTTGGGAGATTAGCATAAAGCTTTTCATGACGAAGGATTTGAAGGACCTCCTTAACATGAGTAACATGCTCCTCTAGTGACTTGCTATAGACAAGGATGTCATCAAAGTAAACAACTACACTCTTCCCAATGAGAGATCTCAAAATATGTTTCATGAGACGCATGAAGGTACATGGGGCATTAGATAAGCCAAAAGGCATAACCAACCATTCATAGAGACCAAGCTTGGTCTTGAAGGCGGTTTTCCACTCATCACCTTCAGCCATGCGAATTTGATGGTAACCACTACGAAGATCAATTTTCAGTGGCTCCACATAACTCATCAAGCATGTCATCAAGACGCGGTATAGGATGTCGATAACGCACGGTGATAGCATTGATTGGACGGCAGTCCATGCATAACCGCAACGTATTATCCGCTTTTGGGACTAGGATCACGGGGACCGCGCTTGGGCTAGTGCTTACTTGGATCAAACCTTTGGAGACGAGTTGGTTGATTTGACGTTCGATCTGCTTCGTCTCTTCCGGGTTCATGCGATACGCGGCGCGGTTTGGGAGTGGGGCGCCGGGTATGAGGTCGATGCGGTGCTCGATTCCACGAAGAGGAGGGAGGCCATGAGGAAGCTCTTCGGGGAATACATCTTGAAATTCCAGCAAAATAGCCATCAAAGAAGGAGGAACATTTGTCAAGTCGTTAGTTCCTTGCGCTAGTCCCTTGCATACAAGGACATAGTGCAAGATGGATGGATTGTTTCGCACTTCTCTCATCTCACTTTTGGTGGCAGGAAGAACACTCTTAGTTTTTCCGCTTGAGTTTGGCTTGTAGCTCTCACTCACTATGGTGTGGTTCTCTCGCTCACCAATCTTCTCACATGGTGTTTTTGTGTATTGCGCCCTCGCTAAAGCCTTTGCATTGTCCGCAATTATTTGGCTATGAGTCATTGGTTGCAACACACAAGTTTTATCAAGCCATTTGAAGGTGTAAGTGTTTGAGTGACCATTATGCAAAGCACGCTTGTCATATTTCCACGGCCTTTCGAGCAACATGTGACAAACCGTCATTGGGACCACGTCACATTCCACCGTGTCCTTGTAGTGCCCAATGGAACGTCAGGGCAGTGTGCTTGATCTTGACGGATCCTTGGTCACTTAGCCATTGGATATGGTAGGGGTGTCTATGCGGATGAAGGGTGAGGTTGAGTTTCTCACACATTTCCGTTCTTGCAAGGTTGTGGCAACTCCCTCCATCGATGACAACTTTGATGGACTTCCCATTGATGCCGACATGAGTTTGGAAGATGTTCGAGCGTTGGTCTTCATTTTCATTGACTTGGGTAGTCAAGACCCTTGTGACCACAAGCGATGGACTTGCGTCATGCTCACACACAAGAAGTTCTTGGTCCTCTTCCAAATGTTGCCTTGCCATGGCTTCCTTGACCCTTGCATCAAACTCTTCTTCACTCAAGTATTCTTCATCGCCGTTGTCATGGATGAACAAAACTTTCTTGTTTCCACATGCATTCAACTTATGTCCTTTGCCTCCACACTTGTAGCATTCACCATTGAATGGTTGATCATCCCTTGTGTGTTTGCCACTTGGGGGCTGTTTTCCTTGAGGGAGAGTGGGCTTGAAGGGAAGCTTGGTGGTACTTGAGGAGCCTCCACTTGGTGTTGTTGGGGTAGTGGGTGATGCTTGCTTGTAGGTGAAGTACGTCTTTGGCTTGTTGTACTTGATGTCCTCTTGCACTTGACGCTCGGCCTTGGATGCGATGTGGACAAGCTCAACCATGTTGTTGTACTTTTGGAACTCGGTGGTGCGCTTGATGGGATGGTTCAAGCCATTGAGGAAGCGCGCCATTGTTTGTTCATATCGCTCTTCAATGTTGGCACGGATCATGTTGAGCTCCATTTGCTTGAAGTACTCTTCCACGGTCTTTGTCTCTTGACTAAGCGTTTGAAGCTTGTTGAAGAGGTCACGCGTGTAGTGTGAAGGAACAAAGCGGGATCTCATATGAGCCTTCATATCTTGCCAAGTTGCGATTGGAGGCTCTTCTTTTGCTTCGCGAGCGAGTTGGACTTGTTCCCACCAAAGGTTGGCATACTCATAAAACTCGAGGGATGCAATGGCCATCATATTCTCATTGCTATAGTTGTGCATGCGGAAGATCTTGTCGACCTTGAGTTCCCAAGAGAAATATTCTTCGGGCTCATTGGAACCGGTGAACTTTGGCATGGTGAATTTGAGCTTGCCGAAAGTTTCTTCTCCGTTGCGGTTCCGGTTGCGCCGGTTGCCATGATTTGGGTGGTCATCATCATCATCCGAGCTCTCATGTCTTGCTTGGTGATTGTTGCGTTGCTCTTGCGGTTGTTGAGGTGCCGCGTTTGGTGGTGGAACTTGGTGTTGACGACGAGCTTGGGGAGCTTGCTTTGTTGTTAGCGGTTGAGGACGAGGAGGAGGTTGATGGTCCTCACGACGAGCTTGGGGAGCTTGCTCTTGTTCTTGTCGTGGGTGGTGCCGAGGAGCATTGTCTTGCGCCCTGTGGAGAGGAGGACGTCGAGCCGCATGCGCAATGGGATGCTCTTCTTCTTCTTGATGTGGCGGAGGCTCGTCATGACCATCATGTTGCCGACGTGGACGATCATGTCTATGATGACGCCTTGGAGGATCTTCGAGTGCTTCACGTCGACGATGATCTTGTTCGTCCTCTTCGGATGCTTCACTTGGAGTGGAAGGGACATGTCGACGACGATGGCCTTGGTGGTCCATGTGAGGTTGCTCTTGTTGAATCACAAGTGCCCTTGGTTGTGGCCGGTTCGCTTCGCGTCTTGGAGGTCTTGCGGAGAGGTCACCATCATAGCTTGACGTTGCGGCGTGGCCGCGGAGATGGTACCGCTGCGAAGAGCTCATGGATTGAAGAACGGGTCCATCCGGTGCCTTGAAGCGTGATGGCGAGGTGCACTTGATTCACTTGAGGAGTGCCGAGATGAGCTGATTCAGCGGCGTGGCCTTGCTAGTCCATCAATGAGGCGTTGAAGCTTCTCATCCGTTGAGGCGAGTGCGACCAAGAGCTTCATTTTGATGACCGAGGTTGTGTTGCATAGCATGCATTTGGCCACGGACTTCTTGAGCGGTTGTCGATGTTCTTGAATTCCACAGGCCTCGCTAAATTGTTCATCTTGGCGCTCAAGAGCTTCTAGCAGTAGTTGAATTCTCCTCGGACCTTCCAATGGTCCCATCTTGTCATGAATTGTGTGTCATCCTCCGGAGGTTGTGGTGGCTGGGATGGCTCTCCATGCCTGTCTATGATGCAAAGCCAACAAGGGTTGTATATGGAGAGAAAGGGTGCGGAGAGTTAGCCTTTTACCTCACCTTGGATATTATATCAAACCAATTGCCACACAAATGAGCGAAAAGCGTGCAAAGTGAAATGGGCAAGAAACTCACACACAAAGATGCTACAACTCCCAAAAGCTTTTGGTGGAAGGTTAGGATTGTGGAAAACCAAACGAAACGATCCAAGCAAAAGGTTATTGTCCTACGTGGTAAAGAACCAAAGGTCAAAAGCAAAAGAATACGATCTACAAAAACACGGAAAACACACACGTGGAGAAAAACGGGGTTAGCACGACTATGAAAATGAGCATAGAAGGTCCTAACAAAGACTACGCTCGGTTGTCGTGCCAACTCAAGGAGAGACCACAACTCGTTTGCCAAAAGAGGATAAGCAATAGATTTGTGCACTTGCCTCGGTGCGCTCTTTCTTCTCTCTTTCTGGGCTTACAAGCTTGGTATTCTCTTTGTATTGGGAGACTATGTATCTTTTTCTCTTTTTCTTTTGTTCTTTTTTTTATTCTTTTTTATTTTTCTCCCTTTCTATGCTACTATGTTAGCTTTTGTATTTGGCCTCACACTCTCACTTTCCGAAGGCAAGTGCACAATGCTTAGACAAACACAAAATGAGTTGCTCTCATAGGATGGATACACGCAAAGGAAGATATGGGGGTTGTCAAAGTGGTGCAAGTTATACCTTTGGTATTGTTGAGGACTTGCAACCGTTGGTGGTGGATGATGTTCGAGTGTCGCGGTGTCGAGGAGCGTGGGTGACTTTGATGCGGAAGCTTGTGATGGTGACAAACACGCGAAACACGAACAAGCTAAAGGGTAAAAGTCAGCAAACGAAAATGAGGCGTCAAGAAGAAGGAAATGTAATGCATTCTTGGCGGTAGTACCGCTTGGAGCAGGCGATAATCTTGTACTGGCAGGCGGTAGTACCGCTGGTCACAGAACAAGGACGAAAACGAGATCCACTTGACACAAATCTCAAATCCGTGGGAAATCTGACCGAAAGGCTAGGCTAGGAACAACAGGGGCTATAGATCGACTCCAAAAGCAACAGATCTATGGACCAAAACCACGAAAAACTCACCAAATCCAGAGATCGATCCGACGGTAAATTGGGGATCTTTTTGGTGGGATTTTCGATTTTAAGGTGGATAAAAGAAAAATTGGGGGGAAATTCGTGATCAACCGTGCTCTTGATACCAATATGTTATGGGGTAACCCGGGGGTTGGCCCGATCTTTCACGAATTCCACGAGAAACGAGGGGGAAAGCGGTGGTCGGGGATGAAAACGAGGAAGGAGAGGAAAACCACGAACACACGCACACCAAAACACGATACACGCCTATCTCTCACGCCGGTGGCAACCGGTCCAACATAATCCCTAGGATCGGTGTTGGGCGAAGCTCGCTCTCCACGCCAACAACGGGGGATGAGGTGCTTGGTGAGATCTTGACGACTTGGGGGCGAGAAACCGAGAAACCGAGAACCCAAGGCCTTGTACAACTTGAACGCACTAGGCAAGATCCAATAGGGGGGTGGATAATCCGGTGCTCCTTGGTAGGAGCATGAGACCAATAGATATAAGTCCTCAAAGGGTTTCCTTAATATCTATTATTACCCAAGTCTAGGGTTTACAATAGAGGTTGGGGGCTATATATAGGCCAACCACATAAACAGGGGTATTTTGGGAACAAATAGTGAAATATAGAGAGGGTTACAAGGCGCTGGGCCGACTTGACACGATCTGGCCTTTCCAGGTCCGGTAGTACCGGTCCAGCTCGACCGGTAGTACCGGTCATGCGGTAATCCGCTTCTGGCCTAGTACCGCTTGTCGTCTGGGACTTGCGTGGGGCCTTCACATTGGTGGCGATGGCGGTAATGCGTGGCCAGTAATGGGATCTGGGGCCGATAGTACCGCCAAGATGTGAGCATTTGGGTAGCTGGGGCCTTCTGTTGGCGGTGGCGGTGAGTGCCGCCAAGCCAGTACCGGTCGCCAGGCCCCAGTAGTACCTGGCGACAGAGGCGTTTGGGTCTGGCTCTGGCTCCTTTGGGTCCTCCTCTTCGTACCTGATGATGCACAAGGTATGGGTATGAAGTAGCAGGCCATCCAAGGGTGTGTCGAAGTCACACAAGGAGAGGAGCGAGTTCACCTTAGCTTGAAGGAGTTTGGCTCGGGCGCGAGTCATGGGTCCACTTGGGGAGCTTGTGGAAGTAGATGTAGTAGCGGTCATAGGACGGGCTGCATCACTTCTTCTGCTTGTGGTGCCTTCTTGAGCTTGATTGAGCATTATGGTTGGTGCTCATCTTGAATTCTTCGTCTTGGTGGCGAAGATGCCTTAGACGATTTCTTGTATCCTCTTTATGGTGGCGATGCTCATGAGAGGATGTTTGTCGATGAAGATTCTTGTTTCTTGGCGCCTCTTGATGCATATGATGTTTGGACGCCACTCTTGTTTGGATAGGAGTTGGAGCTTGGCGCCTTGGCGGTGATGAAGCTTGGCGCCTTGGAGATAGTAGATCTTGACGCCTTGGAGGTGATGGAGCTTGGTTCCTTGGAGATGGTGGCGCTTGACGCCATCTAGGTGGTGGCACATGTCGCCTTGGAGGTGGATCATCGAAGTAGGTGGTGCCCTTTGGTGTGGCACGCTTAGCCTTGAAGGTCATGGAATCTTGATGATGCGCCTCCTCTTGCTTGGCGTAGTAGGCTTCCATCTCCACACGGTGGAGGAATTCTTCATGGCTCATGGAGGAGCCATCAAAGTCGATGAAGTTCTCCGTGTCCTCCATGCTTGGCGAGGCGTCATCGATGTCGCACTCGAAGTCGTCCATGCTTGGGGAGTAGTTGTTGGTGTAGTACTGATGTGGACATCCCTACTATTGATACAACCGTTGTACCTACAGCAACACACATACAAGGACCCATCACAAGATCTCGTGCCAAACAACTTAACTATCAGGTACTTTCGTTTCTTGGAACTATTCCTCACATACATGAGAATATGATGCTGCCTAAATCAGATATATTTCTTACTCTTAGGAATGATGGACCAAGCATGGATGAGAGGGACAAGCATTGGAGCATGGTCATGCATGGAGATGGCGACAAGCATGTGATGATCCAACGAAGGCCACGGATGAAGATTTCGAACTTTGAGGCCACCATAATGAAGAAAGAAGGCTTGGACGAAATATTCAAGATCAATACTTTATAAATTCGTCCATAGCTTAATATGGTGCGACACCTTTATTTTGGGCGCCAGGCCCATGTAATTTTCGCAGGATTTTAATTAGCCACTTTTAGAGTCCGTATTTGAGGGAAAAGGACTTTTAGGGTTGGATTCGCCACCACTTCCATGGCTGGCGAAACCCCACCTTTCGCCTTAAATACGCCCATAGTCGAACCTCTAGACTCGGATTTTGTTTAGACATTAAGTTAGCCATAGTCGCAACTTGAAGGCTCTAGCGTCATGAGAGGCCTCTTGTACTCGCACCTATTCGTAATCCCACTTCTTCAATAAAGCTTTCCTCTTAATCCGCAATATCTTGATTGCAATATTGGTTCTTACTTGTTCTCGATTTCGTAGGAATTAAGACCCTCATTGGTCGGTGATCGTGTTCACGCATGATCGGTAACCTCCGTGAGATTGGCCTAGCGATTGCATTGGCGCTCGTGCTCGCCGCGGTAGTCGGATCGTCAAGCCGAACTCCACCAAATCGAATATCGCCATCTCATCGAAAGATCGGACACCTTTGCCCCATCAAGTGGTATCGATTTCAGGTTGCTCGGTGAGATTTTCTTGTTTCGTAGATTAGATCTGTTTTTACCTATAACCCACGAAAAAGCCAAAAACACAGTTAGAGTTTAGATCCATCCTATAACCAATCTACACCTCGCATTATCTTTTCAGTTTTTGCATTGTTGAATTTGTGTCTACATCGTCGCGTCGAGTTGCTGGTCTTAGTGTCTCGTCCCTTAGAGTTTCGAGTTCTGATCATAGTAGTCACCGCCACACTCGCCGATCACCGCCACCATATTCCGCCGCCATATACCCTGCCTCCATAAACCCTAATACTCCGCCACCGCCTTCCTACCGCAACACAGATCTGATAGGGCAAAGGTGTCCGATCTTTCGATGAGATGGCGATAATCGATTTGGTGGAGTTCGGGCTTGACGATCCGACTACACGTGCGAGCACGAGCGCCAATGCAATCGCTAGGCCAATCTCCTGGAGGTTACCGATCCTGCGTGAACACGATCGGCTGACCAATGAGGGTCTTAATTCCTACGAAATCGAGAACAAGTAAGAACCAATATTGCAATCAAGATATTGCGGATTAAGAGGAAAGCTTTATTGAAAGAGGTGGGATCTGAATAGGTGCGGTACAAGAGGCCTCGACGCCGAGCCTTGGCGAAGTTGCGACTATGGCTAACTTAATGTCTAAACAAAATCCGAGTCTAAAGGTTCGGCTATGGGGCGTGTTAATGGCGAAAAGGTGGGGTTTCGCCAGCCATGGAAGTGGTGACCGAATCCAACCCTAAAAGTCTTTTCCCTCAAATACGGACTCTAAAAAGTGGCTAATTAAAATCCGGCGAAAATTACATGGCTGGCCCAAAATAAAGGTGTGTCGCACACCATATTATGCTATGGACGAATTCAGAAAGTATTGATCTTGAATATTTCGTCCAAGCCTTCTTTCTTCATTATGGTGGCCTCAAAGTTCAAATCTTCATCCGTGGCCTTCTCTTGGATCATCACATGCTTGTCGCCATCACCATGCATGGCCATGCTCCAATGCTTGTCCCTCTCATCCATGCTTGGTCCATCATTCCTAAGAGTAAGAAACATATCCGATTTAGGCAAAGATCATATTCTCATGTATGTAAGGAATAGTTCCAAGAAACGAAAGTACTGATAGTTCAGGTTGTTTGGCACGAGATCTTGTGATGGGTCCTTGTATGTGTCAGTAGGTACAACGGTTGTATCAATAGTAGGGATGTCCACATCATGCTCCCCCTTGAATTGAAGTCGCCCTCGACGCAATCTCATCTTCCTCACCAAAGTAAGGCTTCAAATCTGCAATGTTAAATGTAGGACTAACCGTACCAAAGTCTGCAGCAACTCAAGTTTATATGCATTATCATTGATTTTCTCTAACACCTTAAAGGGACCAGCAGACGTGGCATTAACTTAGACTTGCGTAAATCAGGAAAAGCGATCTTTACGCAAATGTAACCAAACAAGATCGCCAACATCAAACACAACATGCTTTCTCCCTTTATCCCTAGAAGTTTATACTTAGCATTCATGTGTTCAATGTTATCTTTAGTAGTCTTATGCAAGTTTAATATCATTTCAATAGCGTTGTGTAGCATCCAAATTATGTTGCAATCAAGAAGGTAAAGGCAATAAATCAATAGGTGCACGAGGAACAAAACCATACACAATCTCAAATGGGCACATCTTTGTGGTAGAATGCAAAGAACGATTATAAGCAAATTCTATATGAGGTAAACACTCTTCCCACAATTTTAAGTTCTTCTTTAAACAGCCCGTAACATAGTAGACAAAGTTCTATTTACTACTTCATTTGACCATCGGTTTGGGATGACATGTAGTACTAAAGAGCAATTTAGTCCCCAACTTAGCCCATAAACATCTCCAAAAGTGGCTAAGAAATTTAGTATCACGATCGAGACAATAGTATTTGGCACACCATGCAAGCGAACAATTTCACGAAAGAACAAATCAGCAATATGCATGACATCATCCGTTTATGACAAGGAATAAAGTGTGCCATCTTAGAGAACCGATCCACAACAACAAAAATACTATCCCTCATACGTGTTCGTGGCAATCCCAAAACAAAGTCCATAGAAATATCCTCCCAAGGAACACTAGGAACAGGAAGAGGCATATATAAACCATGTGGGTTAAGGCGAGACTTAGCTTTTGACAAGTAGTGCGGCGTGCCACAAATCTCTCAACATCTCGGCATACGTGGCCAAAAGAAGTGTGCAAAGAAGAACATCCTCCGTCTTGACACCAAAGTGTCCCATCAATCCTCCTCCATGCCTCTGTAATAACAAAAGACGCAAGAGCTATCTGGAATGCATAGTTTGTTAGCACGAACACAAATCCATCATTGAAGACGAACTTGTTCCAAGTTCTACCATCTCTACAATTCTGCAACACATCTTTAAATTCAGATCATGCACATATTGTTCTTTAATAGTTTCCAATCCAAATATTTTGAAGTCAAGTTGAGATAACAAAGCATAACGGCGTGACAAAGCATCGGCAATAATATTATCTTTACCTTTTGTGTTTGATAACATAAGGAAAAGACTCAATAAATTCAACCCACTTTGCATGACGATTCAACTTAGCTTGACTACGAATATGCTTCAAAGATTCATGATCGGAATGAATAACAAATTCCTTAGGCCATAGATAATGTTGCCAAGTTTCTAATGTCCGAACCAAGCATATAATTCTTTATCATAAGTAGAATAGTTCGACTAGCCCCACTCAATTTCTCACTAAAATATGCAACAGGTTTTCCCTCTTGTAATAACACCCTCCCAAACCAATTCCACTAGCATCACATTCAAGCTCAAAAGTCTTAGTAAAATCGGGAAGTTGGAGTAAGGGAGCATGTGTTAGCTTATCTTTCAATATGAAGGCAGGCATTGTTGTGCATCGCCCCAAACAAAGGGCACATCCTTCTTGGTAAGCTCATTCAGTAGCGACAATTGATCCAAAGTCTTTGACAAAGCGCCTATAAAACCAGCGAGGCCAAGAAAACTCCTCACTTGTGTGACCGTCTTGGGCTGCCAATTCTCAATAGCTTCAATCTTGTGGATCCACTTCAATACCACGTGATGTAACAACATAGCCAAGAAACGCCTCGATTGGTGCAAAAGGTGCACTTCTCAAGGTTACCAAACAAGCGTGCATCACGTAAAGCATTGAAAACAACGTAAATGGTCCAAATGTTCCTCTAAAGATTTGCTATAAATCGGAATATCATCAAAGTAGACTACCTCAAAACGTCCAATGAAAGCACGTAAAACTTCGTTCATTAATCTCATGAAAGTGCTAGGTGCATTTGTTAAACCAAACGGCATTACTAACCACTCATATAAACCGAACTTAGTTTTAAATGCTGTTTCCATTCATCTCCTAATTTCATACGAATCTGTGGTAACCACTACGCAAATCAACTTTAGAAAACATGGTAGAGCCACTCAATTCATCAAGCATGTCATCTAAGCGTGGAATAGGATGACGATATCGAATAGTAATATTATTTATAGCTCTACAATCAAGACACATGCGCGAAGAACCATCTTTCTTAGGCACCAAAATAATAGGAACAAGACAAGGGCTAAGGGACTCACGAATATGATCTCACGAGTAGTTCCTGAATTTGGCGTTGTATCTCCTTTGTCTCCTCTGGATTGGTTCTATATGGCGGTTGGGCAACGTGGCACCAGGAATTAGATCAATTTGATGCTCAATTCCTCTAATAGGAGGTAGTCCTGGTGGCAACTCATGAAATACGTCCTCATATTCACGCAAAAGGTTAGCAACAGCGGTGGCAAAGAAGGAGGCATATCCTCAAATGAAAACAAAACCTCTTTGCAGACAATTGCATAACATTGAGTATTGTTTACATCTAGTTCAAGAATATCAATTTTATTTGCAAGCATACATGGACTCTTCAAGCAATTTCAGTAGCATGTGTAGAATCAGATTTAATGTTCTTTGGTGGTATAAAATCTGCAAACAATCGATTCTCACTTTTATTTTCTCCTCAGTTTAGCTCTACTAGCTCTAGCAAGATCATCTTTTAAAATCTGTTAGAGTCATAGGTTTTAGACCAATTTTCTTTCCATCATGCATAAGAGAATAGTGGTTAGTTTTGCCATTATGAACAGATTCTCTATCAAATTGCCATGGTCTACCAAGTAACAAAGAACAAGCTTGCATAGGTACAACATCACAATCAACAAAATCGAATATGTACCAATAGTAAAATGCACCAGCGTCTGCGTTACGTGTTACCTTGATCTTGAGAACTCTCAAACCATTGGATGTAGTATGAATGTGGGTGTTGTCTTGTTGGGCGCAAGCTTCTCTACCATGTCAACACCGGCGATATTACAACTCCCTCCATCAATGATGATCCGTATAGCTCTTTCCTTGACAACACCACGTGTTTGGAACAGGTTGTGGCGTTGATCTTGCTCAGTTGCTCAATTGCACACTCAACACACGTTGTGTAATTAAACTCTTGTATTGATCGGCTTGACTCCCATTACCTCGGCTCGTCATCATCATCGAATTGTCTCCATCTCGAGCGAAATAAGGGCTAGTGTATCTTCATCAAGTCACTCATGAATCGTATTCACCATCTTCGCACCATCATCACACGTTGTGTTGTGCACTGTCTCTCAATATGACCAAAACCCCACTTGCGGCATTGTATATCCTTAGTCTTACCCGTGGAAGCCATAGAAGATGCACTACGAAAGGGAGCATTGGATGATGGTGGAGGAGCATTGGAAATCTTGTGGTGGCCTTGGATGCGGTAGTAGCCGGAGGCGAATCACGAGGAGGCGCTGATTGTCGGGATGTCCAAGTGGATGTGCGACCTGCAGAATTATTAGTCCTCCTCCATGGTGTTTGGCGATCCGCACTTCACGTTCACTTTGCAAGCAAGATGAAACAAGCAGTGATAGAATTATATTCCTTATAATCTAATATGTCTGAATGTCCTTGTTTAATCCACCAAAGAAGCGTGCAAGCATTTGTTCATTAGATTCTACAAGACCACACCTAACCATCCCGTTTGCAATTCGATAATACTCTTCTCTGAATTTTCCCTTGCTCTAAGCGTGTCGATTCTTTAGTAAATCACGTTGATAAGTGGGAGGAACAAAGCGAACACGCATAGCAGTTTTAAAGCAGTCCAAGTACTAGGAATAGTAGGATTTAAACGACAATACTCGGACCACCAAAGGGAAGCAAATTTAGTAAATTCACATGTAGCCACTAACACGCATATTCTCGGGATATTTTAAGCATGCAAACGTTGTTCTACTTCCATCTCCCATGTAAGATATGCATCAGATTATATTTACCCTCAAAAGATGGAATATTTAATTTAAGCTTTGCAACATGATCATCATCGATGCGTCTTGGGTGGGCGGCGTTGCGGTAATGTCGGGGCGACCAGCAGGTACCTGTGGAGGTTGTTCAACCTCCTCGTCAAACAGATCGTCGTCGTCGGGGTCGTAGTAGTACCGTCTGTCCCCAATGTCGCAGCAGCAGCCACGGCGGAAGTCTGAGGAACGTCAGTCGCAGGAGCCGCCGAAGTGCGGTAGCCGGCCAGATCCGAGCCGTGATCGGAATGTCGTGCGGCACCATGTGTGGGTGCAGGTGCGGGTGCGGGCAATCGGTTCAGAAGCTCCTTGAACCGAACGTCAAGCTTGGCGTTGAAGGATTTCTCGAGTCCATCGATCTTGTCCACGGCGTTGGTGAGCTTGGTGTCAAACTCCCTAGGCGTGTCCACGTCTTCGGCCCGACCGGAGAGCGGAGAAGTGGGCATGTAGTTCGTTCGTCATGGTGGCGGGGTTCGCGAAGTATCTGTCATGGTTAGTCCTTAAAAAGCGCAGGTATATACTACGGGAATATGGTGGAAGTCACGCGTAATCCTTCAAGCAATATACGAAGCTCTTACAAGTTCTTACCAAATAGCAGGAAAAGGCGATGTGCAACTGCGAGGATCGGTGGGTCGGAGATTGAACCAAGCGATTACCGAGTCGAAACACCGCGTGGAGTATCTGTGGAGCTCGGGAAGGCTTAGCAAAGGGGTCGCAATTATCAAACAGCAATGCAAAAGTTGAAAGAATGCTCAACGACGGTCTTGTCTGGTCCTAGGCTAGACCGTACTAGAGGCGAGCCTAGATCACCAACGATGTCACGACGCGACAACAAGCACTGTGATGATATAGCACCTGAAAGCGATCCGAGATGCGTAAAATCACTATGATGGCGAGTGTCTAGAACTGATCTCGGGGTCTAAGAAGAGGTTTAGCCCCAAAATTTTTCAAATTTTTTATTTTGCTCGAAAAGGCAGCGCCAAAAAATATCGCTATAACGGCGATGGAGAAAAGTGATCCCGGGTCGAAAAATAGTATAGCGAGAAAATTTTTTGGGCGTTTCTCCTACGGACTTACGGGACTCTTAGCTCGACACGGACTTTAGTAACACGAACAAAGAAAGAAGGAAAGTCAAAGGAAATAACGAGGAACAGTAACTCTACTCGGACTCGGACCACGGCGTAAAAAACCGATCGGATCGTGTCGCGGTAGGAAGGCGGTGGCGGTATTAGGGTTTTATGGTGGCGGGGTATATGGCGGAATATGGTGGCGTGGTATATGGCGGCGGTGATCGCGAGTGTGGCGGTGACTAGTATGATCGAACTCGAAACTCTAAGGGACGAGACACTAAGACCAAACAACTCGACGCGACGATGTAGACACAAATTCAACAATACAAAAGCGAAAGGATAATGCGAGGCGTAGATTGGTTATGGGATGGATCTAAACTCTAAGCTGTGTTTTGGCTTTTTCGTGGGTTATAGGTAAAACAGATCTAATCTCTGAAAAAGTAAAATCTCACCGAGCAACCCGAAATCGATACCACTTGATAGGGCAAAGGTGTCCGATCTTTCGATGAGATGGCGATAATCGATTTGGTGGAGTTCGGGCTTGACGATCGACTACGTCACTGCACGAGCGCCAATGCAATCGCTAGGCCAATCTCACGGAGGTTACCGATCCTGCGTGAACACGATCGACTGACCGGTGAGGTCTTAATTCCTACGAAATCGAGAACAAGTAAGAACCAATATTGCAATCAAGATATTGCGGATTAAGAGGAAAGCTTTATTGAAAGAGGTGGGATCCTGAATAGGTGCGGCACAAGAGGCCTCTGACGCCGAGCCTTGGCGAAGTTGCGACTATGGCTAACTTAATGTCTAAACAAAATCCGAGTCTAAAGGTTCGCTATGGGGCGTGTTAAGAGGCGAAAAGGTGGGGTTTCGCCAGCCATGGAAGTGGTGACGAATCCAACCCTAAAGTCCTTTTCCCTCAAATACGGACTCTAAAAAGTGGCTAATTAAAATCCGGAAAATTACATGGGCCGGCCCAAAATAAAGGTGTCATGACACCATATTATGCTATGGACGAATTAAAGTATTGATCTTGAATATTTCGTCCAAGCCTTCTTTCTTCATTATGGTGGCCTCAAAGTTCAAATCTTCATCCGTGGCCTTCTCTTGGATCATCACATGCTTGCTGCCATCACCATGCATGGCCATGCTCCAATGCTTGTCCCTCTCATCCATGCTTGGTCCATCATTCCTAAGAGTAAGAAACATATCTGATTTAGGCAGCATCATATTCTCATGTATGTAAGGAATAGTTCCAAGAAACGAAAGTACCTGATAGTTCAGTTGTTTGGCACGAGATCTTGTGATGGGTCCTTGTATGTGTGTTGCTGTAGGTACAACGGTTGTATCAATAGTAGGGATGTCCACATCATGATCCGATCAGTTTCCTGCTGTGGTACGAGTCCGAGTAGAGTTATTGTTCCTAGTTATTTCTTTTTACTCTCCTTTGTTGTTTCCGTGTTAAGCTAAAGTCCGTGTCGAGCTCCGAGTCCGGTAGTAAGTCCAGAAGGAGAGCAAAAAAAAGTCTGGAACCGCCTCCAAAAAAATTTTCTGGCTATACTAGTTTTCGACTTTGGGGATCACTTTTCTCCATCGGCCGTTATAGCAATATTTTTTTGGCGCCTGCGCGCTTTCCGGAGCAAAATAAAAAATTTCGAAAAAAAATTTTGGGGCTAACCTATTTTTAGACCCTGTAGATCAATTCTAGACACTCGCCATCATAGTGATTTTTCACCTCTCGGTTCGCTTTTCAGGGTGCCATATCATCATACAGTGCTTGTTGTGTCGCGTCGTGACATCGTTGGTGATCTAGGCTCGCGTCTCTAGTACGGTCTAGCCTAGGACCAGCAGCATCTGTCGTTGAGCATTCTTTCAACTTTTGCATTGCTGTTTTGATAATTGCTAACCCCTTTGCTAAGCCTTCCCAGAGCTCCACGGATACTCTCCACGTGCGGTGTTGACTCACAGTTATCGCTTGGTTCAATCTCTGGACCCACCGATCCTCGTGGTTGCACATCGCCTTTTCTGCTGTTTGGTAAGAACTTGTAAGAGCTTTGTATATTGCTTGACGGATTACGCGTGATTTCCACCATATTTCCGCACTATATACATGCTTTTTAAGGACTAACCATGACATACTTAGCGGAACCCCGCCACGGCTGACGAAGAACTACATGCCCACTTCTCCGCGCTCTTGGTCGGGCCGCGCGAAGACGTGGATACGCTCGGGAGTTTGACACCAAGCTCACCAACGCCGTGGACAAGATCGATGGACTCGAGAAATCCTTCAACGCTTGACGTTCGGTTCAAGGAGCTTCAACCGATTGCCCGCACCCGCACCACACATGGCGCCTGGCGCATTCCGCTCACAGTGGATTGTTGGTTTGCCGCACTTTGCCGGCTGCTCTTGACGACGTCCCTCAGACTTCTGTCGCGGCTGCTGCTGCGACATTGGGGACAGATGACGGGTACTACTACGACCCCGACGACGACGATCTGTTTGACGAGGAGGTTGAACAACCTCCACAGGTACCTGCTGGTCACCCCCGACATTACTACCGCAACGCTCGCCCACCGGTACGTAATGATGATGATCATGTTGCAAAGCTTAAATTAAATATTCCATCTTTTGAGGGTAAATATAATCCTGATGCATATCTTACATGGGAGATGGAAGTAGAACAACGTTTTGCATGCTTAAAATATCCTGAGAATATGCGTGTTAGTCTTTACATGTGAATTTACTAAATTTGCTTCCCTTTGGTGGTCTGAGTATTGTCGTTTAAATCCTACTACTATTCCTAGTACTTGGACCGCTTTAAAAACTGCTATGCGTGTTCGTTTTGTACCTCCCACTTATCAACGTGATTTACTAAAGAATCTGACACGCTTAGAGCAAGGAAAAATTATGTAGAAGAGTATTATCGTGAATTGCAAGCGGGGATGGTTAGGTGTGGTCTTGTTGAATCTAATGAACAAATGCTTGCACGTTTCTTTGGTGGATTAAACAAGGACATTCAAAGACATATTAGATTATAAGGAATATAATTCTATCACTCGTTTGTTTCATCTTGCTTGCAAAGCTGAACGTGAAGTGCGATCGCCAAACACCATGGAGGAGGACTAATAATGCAGTGCACATCCACTTGGACATCCCGACAATCAGCGCCTCCTCGTGATTCGCCTCCAGCTACTTCCACATCCAAGGCCACCACAAGATTTCCAGCTGCTTCTCCACCATCATCCAATGCTCCTGCTCGTAGTGCATCTTCTATGGCTTCCACGGGTAAGACAAAGGATATACAATGCCGCAAGTGCTGGGGTTTTGGTCATATTGAGAGACAGTGCACAACACAACGTGTGATGATGGTGCGCGAAGATGGTCAATACGATTCAGCTAGTGACTTTGATGAAGATACACTAGCCCTTATTTCTGCTCAAGATGGAGACAATTCTGATGCTGATGAAAAGCCCGAGGTAATGGGAGCTGAAGCTGCTGATCAATACAAGAGCTTAATTACACAACGTGTGTTGAGTGTGCAATTGAGCAAATCTGAGCAAGATCAACGCCACAACCTGTTCCAAACACGTGGTGTTGTCAAGGAAAGAGCTATACGGATCATCATCGATGGAGGGAGTTGTAATAATCTGGCCAGTGTTGACATGGTAGAGAAGCTTGCACTTTCAACAAGACAACGCGCACATTCATATTACATCCAATGGTTTGAGAGTTCTCGCAAGATCAAGGTAACAAGAACGTTACGCGTGCATTTTACTATTGGTACATATTCTGATTTTGTTGATTGTGATGTTGTCCCTATGCAAGCTTGTTCTTTGTTACTTGGTAGACCATGGCAATTTGATAGAGAATCTATTCATAATGGTAAAACTAATCACTATTCTCTTATGCATGATGGAAAGAAAATTGGTCTAAAACCTATGACTCCCGAACAAATTTTAAAAGATGATCTTGCTAGAGCTAGTAGAGCTAAAACTGAGGAGAAAAATAAAAGTGAGAATCAGATTGTTGCTGCAGATTTTATACCACCAAAGAACACTAAATCTGATTCTACACATGCTACTGAAATTCGTTTGAAGAGTCCATGTATGCTTGCAAATAAAATTGATATTGCTGAACTAGATGTAAACAATACTCAATGTTATGCAATTGTCTGCAAAGAGGTTTTGTTTTCATTTGAGGATATGCCTCCTTCTTTGCCACCCGCTGTTGCTAACCTTTTGCAGGAATATGAGGACGTCTTTCCCGCTGAGTTGCCACCAGGACTACCTCCTATTAGAGGAATTGAGCATGAAATTGATCTAATTCCTGGTGCCACGTTGCCCAATCGCGCGCCATATAGAACCAATCCAGAGGAGACAAAGGAAATACAATGCCAAATTCAGGAACTACTCGACAGAGATCATATTCGTGAGTCTCTTAGCCCTTGTGCTGTTCCTATTATTTTGGTACCTAAGAAAGATGGTTCTTCGCGCATGTGTACTGATTGTAGAGCTATCAATAATATTACTATTCGATATCGTCATCCTATTCCACGTTTAGATGACATGCTTGATGAATTGAGTGGCTCTACCATGTTTTCTAAAGTTGATTTGCGTAGTGGTTACCACCAGATTCGTATGAAATTAGGAGATGAATGGAAAACAGCATTTAAAACTAAGTTCGGTTTATATGAGTGGTTAGTAATGCCGTTTGGTTTAACTAATGCACCTAGCACTTTCATGAGATTAATGAACGAAGTTTTACGTGCTTTCATTAGCAGTTTTGTGGTAGTCTAATTTGCTGATATTGATTTATTGCAAATCTTTAGAGGATCATTTGGACCATTTACGTCTTGTTTTCAATGCTTTACGTGATGCACGCTTGTTTGGTAACCTTGAGAAGTGCACCTTTGCACCAATCGAGTTGCGTTTCTTGGCTATGTTGTTACATCACGGGTATTGAAGTGGATCCGGCCAAGATTGAAGCTATTGAGAATTGGCCATGACCAAGACGGTCACACAAGTGAGGAGTTTTCTTGGCCTCTGGTTTTATAGGCTTTGTCAAAGACTTTGGATCAATTGCCACCGAATGAGCTTACCAAGAAGGATGTGCCCTTTGTTTGGGCGATGCACAACAACAGCCTTCGTCATATTAAAAGATAAGCTAACACATGCTCCCTTACTCCAACTTCCGATTTTACTAAGACTTTTGAGCTTGAATGTGATGCTAGTGGAATTGGTTTGGGAGGGTGTTATTACAAGAGGGAAAACCTGTTGCATATTTTAGTGAGAAATCGAGTGGGGCTAGTCAACTATTCTACTTATGATAAAGAATTATATCGTTGGTTCGACATTAGAAACTTGGCAACATTATCTATGGCCTAAAGAGTTTGTTATTCATTACGATCATGAATCTTTGAAGCATATTCGTAGTCAAGCTAAGTTGAATAAATCGTCATGCAAAGTGGGTTGAATTTATTGAGTCTTTTCCTTATGTTATCAAACACAAAAAGGGTAAAGATAATATTATTGTGATGCTTTGTCACGCCGTTATGCTTTGTTATCTCAACTTGACTTCAAAATATTTGGATTGGAAACTATTAAGGAACAATATGTGCATGATGCTGAATTTAAAGATGTGTTGCGAATTGTAGAGATGGTAGAACTTGGAACAAGTTCGTCTTCAATGATGGATTTGTGTTCCGTGCTAACAAACTATGCATTCCAGATAGCTCGTTCGTCTTTTGTTTATTCTGAGGCGCATGGAGGAGGATTGATGGGACACTTTGTTGTCAAGAAGACGGAGGATGTTCTTGCACACTTCTTTTGGCCACGTGTGCCGAGATGTTGAGAGATTTGTGGAACGCTGCACTACTTGTCAAAAAGCTAAGTCTCGCCTTAATCCACATGGTTTATATATGCCTCTTCCTTCCTAGTGTTCCTTGGGAGGATATTTCTATGGACTTTGTTTTGGGATTGCCACGAACACGAAGGGAGGATAGTATTTTTGTTGTTGTGGATCGGTTCTCTAAGATGGCACACTTTATTCCTTGTCATAAAGCGGATGATCTTGCGCATATTCTTTGATTTGTTCTTTCGTGAAATTGTTCGTTTGCATGGTGTGCCAAATACTATTGTCTCGATCGTGATACTAAATTTCTTAGCCACTTTTGGAGATGTTTATGGGCTAAGTTGGGGACTAAATTGCTCTTTAGTACTACATGTCATCCCCAACCGATGGTCAAACTGAAGTAGTAAATAGAACTTTGTCTACTATGTTACGGGCTGTTTTAAAGAAGAACTTAAAATTGTGGGAAGAGTGTTTACCTCATATAGAATTTGCTTATAATAGTTCTTTGCATTCTACCACAAAGATGTGCCCATTTGAGATTGTGTATGGTTTTGTTCCTCGTGCACCTATTGATTTATTGCCTTTACCTTCTTCGGTGCAACATAATTTGGATGCTACACAACGCGCTGAAATGATATTAAACTAGCATAAGACTACTAATGTTAAGGGGTAACCCTGGGGTTGGCCTGATCTTTCACGAATTCCACGAGGAACGAGGGGAAGAGAGGTGGTCGGGTATGAAATCGGGGAAGGCGATGAAAACCACGAACACACGCACACCAAAACACGATACACGCCTACTCCTCACGCCGGTGGCAACCGGTCCAACATAATCCCTAGGATCGGTGTTGGGCGAAGCTCGCTCTCCACGCCAACAACGGGGGATGAGGTGCTTGGTGAGACCTTGACGACTTGGGGGCGATAAACCGAGAACCCAAGGCCTTGTACAACTTGAACGCACTAGGCAAGATCCAAGAGGGGGGTGGATAATCCGGTGCTCCTTGGTAGGAGCATGAGACCAATAGATATAAGTCCTCAAAGGGTTTCCTTAATATCTATTATTATCCAAGTCTAAGCGTTTACAATAGAGGGTGGGGGCTATATAGTCCAGCCAAAAGCAGGGTAGTTTGAATGGAGAGATAAATGATAGGTGGGGTTACAAGGCACAGGGCGAACTTAGGTGATCGTGGTCGAGGCAGACCGGTAGTACCGTCTACGGCAGCGGTAGTACCGGTGGTAACCGGTAGTACCGCTTCCGGAGCGATAGTACCGCTTGAGGGCCTGGAGCTTCCGTCGAAGGCGTCGATGGCGGCGGTAGGAGGCTAGTACTGACACCGAGTACCGGATTCTTGGACCCGGTAGTACCGCTTATACAGGCGTGAAGTAGGGCTTCCTGGCGGGCGGTGAGGAGGCGGTGGGACCGCTTGAGCGGTAGTACGGTCGTCCCACGGTAGTACCGCTTGCGTCTGGCGGCGGTGGCTTCTTCTGCACTGATGATGCATGAGTTTGCGTGTGAAGTAGCAAGCCATCCAAGGGGGTGTCAAGTCACACAAGGAGAGGCGAGTTCACCTTAGTTTGAAGGAGTTTGGCTCGGTAGAGTCATGGGTCCACTGGGTAGCTCGTGGGAGTAGATGTAGTAGCGGTCGGAGAAGGCTGCATCAGCTCCCCCTTGGAAAGAGTCGTCTCGGCCTTCAACCGTCACAACTTCCTCTTCGCCATGGTAGGGTGAGAGGTCCTTGACATTGAATGTCGAGCTCACAAGATACTTCGATGTTGGTATATAGATCACATAGGCGTTGTTGTTTATCCTTTTTAGCACCTTGAATGGTCCATCGCCTCGTGGCTTTAGCTTGGAGTCGCGTTCCTTGGGGAAGCGGTCTTTACTCAAGTGTATCCATACAAGGTCGCCCTCATCAAAGATCATTTCTTTCTTGGTCTTGTTTAGCCTTGATGCTTGGCGACGGACTTGTTTCTCGATAGTAGCTCGTGTGTCTTCATGGAGGTTCACCATTGCTTGGGCACGCTTGATAACGTCCATATTGGCACGTTCATGAAGTGGGAGTGGAAGGATATCGAGCGCGGTGAGAGGCTCGAATCCATAGACGATCATGAACGGGCTCCTCATGGTGGTGGAGTGCTTGGCGCGGTTGTAGGCGAACTCGGCGTGTGGAATGCATTCCTCCCAGTCTTTAAGGTTCTTCTTTATCAACACCCGGAGAAGTGTGCCAAGACTTCGATTGACTACCTCGGTTTGTCCATCGGTTTGAGGATGCGAGGCGGACGAGAAGAGGAGCTTGATGCCGAGCTTGGCCATGAGGGTCTTCCAGAAGTAGCTCATGAATTTTACGTCACGGTCGGAGACGATTGTTCGTGGCACGCCGTGTAGCCGAATTATTTCCCTGAAAAACAAATTCGCGACATGTGAAGCATCATCGGTCTTATGGCACGGAATGAAATTTGCCATTTTTGAAAAGCGATCCACGACTACAAATATGGAATCGTGACCATGTTTAGATCTAGGCAAGCCTAATACAAAGTCCATGCTAATGTCCGACCAAGGTGCATGAGGAATAGGCAATGGCATATAAAGACCAAAGGGGTTGGACTTAGACTTAGCTTGGATACATGTAGTGCATCGTTGAACGTGGCGCTCCACGTCGCGCTTCATCTTTGGCCAAAAGTAGTGAGTGGAGAACATGTCATATGTCTTGTCACGGCCAAAGTGACCCATAAGGCCTCCACCATGGGACTCTTGAAGAAGCAACAGTTGGAGAGACGATTTCGGAATGCAAAGCTTGTTTTGTTTGAAAAGAAAACCCTTATGCAAATAGAAATCGTCAATCCCTTTGTCTATTGAACATTGTGCAAATATTGGTCCAAAGAAATAATCGGACGCGTACAAGGATTTGATGTCCTCAAGACCCAAAACATTGACTTCGAGTCGTGTAAGAAGGCTTGTGGTTTTGCGAGACAAGGCGTCCGCCACCACATTTTCTTTGCCCTTCTTGTATTTTACAATGTAAGGAAAAGACTCCATAAACTCAACCCACTTTTATGCGTTTTTACTCAAGTTGGCTTGGCCTTAAGGTACTTCAACGACTCATGGTCGAATGGATTATAAATTCTTTGGGCCAAAGATAGTGTTGCCACACTTGAAGAACACGAACCAAGGCAAAAGTTCTTTGTCATAAATGGGATAATTGAGGCGTGCCATCAAGTTTCTCACTATGGTAAGCAATAGGACGCCCATTTTGCATAAGGACGCCACCAATGCCAATACCACTAGCGTCATTCAATCTCAAAGGTTTTTGTGAAATCCGCAATGCAAGAAGTGGTGCTTGGTGAGCCTCCTTTGAGCTCATCAAAGCCTTTTGTTGTGCTTTTCCCCAAACGAACGTGACATTCTTCTTGGTCAATTCGTTAAGGGGCAAGCAATTGTGGAAAAATCTTTCACAAAGCGACGGTAAAAGCCACCAACCCATGAAAACTACGAAGTTCACTAACATTTGTAGGTGGGCCAATCTAGTATGTACTTAACTTTTGATACATCAACTTCAATGCCATTAGAAGACACAACAAAACCAAGGAAAATCAGCTTGTCTCTTGCAAAAGTGCACTTGGGGAGGTTAGCATAAAGCTTTTCATGACGAAGGATTTGTAAGACCTCCTTAACATGAGTAACATGCTCCTCTAGTGACTTGCTATAGACAAGAATGTCATCAAAGTAAACAACTACATTCTTTCCAATGAGGGATCGCAAAATATGGTTCATGAGGCGCATGAAGGTAGATGGGGCATTGGATAAGCCAAAAGGCATAACCAACCATTCATAGAGACCAAGCTTGGTCTTGAAGGCGGTTTTCCACTCATCACCTTCAGCCATGCGAATTTGATGGTAGCCACTACGAAGATCAATTTTCGAAAATATAGTGGCTCCACATAACTCATCAAGCATGTCATCAAGACGCGGTATAGGATGTCGATAGCATACGCACGTGATAGCATTGATTGGACGGCAGTCCATGCATAACCGCAACGTATCATCCGCTTTGGGACTAGGATCACGGAACCGCGCTTGGGTAGTGCTTACTTGGATCAAACCTTTGGAGACGAGTTGGTTGATTTGACGCTCGATCTCCTTTGTCTCTTCCGGGTTTGTGCGATACGCAGCGCGGTTTGGTAGTGGTGCGCCGGGTATGAGGTCGATACGGTGCTCGATTCCACGAAGAGGAGGAAGGCCATGAGGAAGCTCTTCGGGAAATACATCTTGGAATTCCTGCAAAACAGCCATCAAAGAAGGAGGAATATTTGTCAAGTCATTAGTTCCTTGCGCTAGTCCCTTGCATACGAGGACGTAGTGCAGATGGATGGGTTGTTCCTCACTTCTCTCATCTCACTTTTGGTGGCAAGAAGAACACTCTTAGTTTTTCCACTCGAGTTTGGCTTGTAGCTCACTCACTATGGTGTGGTTCTCTCGCCACCACTCTTCTCACAAGGTGTTTTTTTTAGTATGCGCCTCGCTAAAGCCTTTGCATTGTCCGCAATTATTTGGCTAGGAGTCATTGGTTGCAACACACAAGTTTTATCAAGCCATTTGAAAGTGTAGGTGTTTGAGTGACCATTATGCAAAGCACACTTGTCATATTGCCACGGCCTTCCGAGCAACATGTGACAAACCGTCACTGGACCAACGCAACATTCCACCGTGTCCTTGTAGTGTCCAATGGAGAACGTCACCGAGACGGTGTGCTTGATCTTGACGGATCCTTGGTCACTTAGCCATTGGATATGGTAGGGGTGTCTATGTGGGTGAAGGGTGAGGTTGAGTTTCTCACACAATTCCGTGCTTGCGAGGTTGTGGCAACTTCCTCCATCGATGACAACTTTGATGGACTTCCCATTGATGCCGGCACGAGTTTGGAAGATGTTGGAGCGTTGGTCTTCATTTTCATTGGCTTGGGTAGTCAAGACCCTTGTGACCACAAGCGATGGACTTGTGTCATGCTCACACACAAGAAGTTCTTGGTCCTCTTCCAAGTGTTGCCTTGCCATGGCTTCCTTGACCCTTGCATCAAACTCTTCTTCACTCAAGTATTCTTCATCGCCGTTGTCATGGATGAACAAAACTTTTTTGTTTCCACATGCATTGGACTTGTGCCCTTTGCCTCCACACTTGTAGCATTCACCATTGAATGGTTGATCATCTCGTGTTTGTTTGCCACTTGGGGGCTGTTTTCCTTGGGGAATAGTTGGCTTGAAGGGAATCTTGGTTGTACTTGGGGAGCTTCCACTTGGTGTTGTTGGAGTAGTGGTTGGCGCTTGCTTGTAGGTGAAGTACGTCTTTGGCTTGTTGTACTTGATGTCCTCTTGCACTTGGCGCTCGGCCTTGGATGCGATGTGCACAAGCTCAACCATGTTGTTGTACTTTTGGAACTCGGTGATGCGTTTGATGGGATGGTTCAAGCCATTGAGGAAGCGTGCCATTGTTTGCTCATCTCGCTCTTCAATGTTTGCACGGATCATGTTGAGCTCCATTTGCTTCAAGTACTCTTCCACGGTCTTTGTCCCTTGACTAAGCGTTTGAAGCTTGTTGAAGAGGTCACGCGTGTAGTGTGAAGGAACAAAGCGGGATCTCATATGAGCCTTCATATCTTGCCAAGTGGCGATTGGAGGCTCTTCCTTTTCTTCGCGAGCGAGTTGGACTTGTTCCCACCAAAGGTTGGCATACTCATCAAACTCGAGGGATGCCATGGCCATCATCTTCTCATTGCTATAATTGTGCATGCGGAAGATCTTGTCGACCTTGAGTTCCCAAGAGAGATATTCCTCGGGCTCATTGGAACCGGTGAACTTGGGCATGGTGAATTTGAGCTTGCCGAAAGTTTCTTCTCCATTGCGGTTCCGGTTGCGTCGGTTTCCATTATTTTGACGGTCATCATCATCATCCGAGCTCTCATGTCTTGCTTGGTGATTGTTGCGATGCTCGCGTGATTGTTGAGGTGCCGCGTTTGGTGGAGGAACTTGTTGTTGACGACGAGCTTGGGGAGCATGCTCGTTTTCTTGTCGCGGATGCGGACGAGGAGGAGTTTGATGGTCCTCACGACGAGCTTGGGGAGCTTGCTCTTGCTCTTGTCGTGGTTGATGGCGAGGAGCATTAGCTTGCGCCATGTGGCGAGGAGGACGTCGAGCCGCATGCGCAATGGGCTGCTCTTCTTCTTCTTGATGTGGAGGAGGCTCGTCATGACCATCATGTTGCCGACGTGGACGATCATGTCGATGATGACGCCTTGGAGGATCTTCGAGTGCTTCACGTCGACAGTGATCTTGTTCGTCCTCTTCGGATGCTTCACTTGTTATTGAAGGGGCATATCGATGGCGATGGCCTTGGTGGTCCATGGGAGGTTGCTCTTGTTGAATGACAAGTGCCCTTGGTTGTGGCCGGTTCGCTTCACGTCTTGGAGGTCTTGCGGAGAGGTCACCATCATAGCTTGACGTTGCGGCGTGACGCGGAGATGGTACCGCTTGCGAAGAGCTCATGGATTGAAGAACGGGTCCATCCCGGTGCCTTGAAGCGTGACGGCGAGGTGCACTTGATTCACTTGAGGAGTTCCGAGATGAGCTTGATTCGTGCGAGCGCGGCCTTGCTAGTCCATCAATGAGGCGTTGAAGCTTCTCATCCGTTGAGGCGAGTGCACGACCAAGAGCTTCATTTTGATGACCGAGGTTGTGTTGCATGGCATGCATTTGGCCACGGACTTCTTCGAAGCGGTTGTCGATGTTCTTGAATTCCACACGGGCCTCGCTAAATTGTTCATCTTGGCGCCGCTCAAGATCTTCACAACGGTAGTTGAATTCTCCTCGGACCTTCCAATGGTCTCATCTTGTCATGAATTGTGTGTCATCCTCCAGAGGTTGTGGTGGTTGGGATGGCTCTCCATGCCTGTCCATGATGAAAAGCCAACAAGGGTTGTATATGTAGAAAACGGGTGCGGAGAGTTAGCCTTTTACCTCACCTTGGAGATTATATCAAACTAATTGCCACACAAGTGAGCGAACAGCGTGCAAATTGAAATGGGCAACAACTCACACACAAATATGCTACAACTCTCAAAAGCTTTTTGGTGGAAGGTTAGGATTGTGGAAAACCAAACGAAACGATCCAAGAAAAAGGTTATTGTTCTACGTGGTAAAGAACCAAAGATCAAAAGCAAAAGGATACGATCTACAAAAACACGAAAAACACACACGTGGAGAAAAACGGGTTTAGCACGACTATGAGAATGAGCACAAAAGGTCCTAACGAAGACTACGCTCGGTTGTCGTGCCAACACAAGGAGAGACCACAACTCGTTTGCCAAAAGAGGATAAGCAATAGATTTGTGCACTTGCCTCGGTGCGCTCTTTCTTCTCTTTCTTGGCTTACAAGCTTGGTATTCTCTTTGTATTGTGAGACTATGTATCTTTTTTCTATTTTTTTTTTGATTCTTTCTCTTTTTCTCCCTTGCTATGCTACTATGTTAGCTTTTGTATTTGGCCTCACACTCTCACTTTCCGAAGGCAAGTGCACGATGCTTAGACAAACACAAAATGAGTTGCTCTCATAGGATAGTTACACACAAAGGAAGATATGGGGCTGTCAAGGTGGTGCAAGTTATACCTTTGGTATTGTTGACGACTTGCAACCGTTGGTGGGGGATGATGTTCGAGTAATGTGTCGCTGGAGCGAGATGAATTTGATGCGGAAGCTTGTGTTAAGATGGCGACAAACACGCGAAACACGAACAAGCTAAAGGGGGAAAGTCAGCAAACGAAAATGAGGCGTCAAGAGAGGAGAAAATGTTTCTGTTGTTGGCGGTAGTACCGCTTGGTACGGGCGGTAGTACAGGACGGCGGTAGTACCGCCTGTTCGACCGGTAGTACCGCTGGTCACAGAACAAGAAGACGAGATCCACTTGACACAAACCTCAAATTCGTGGTAAAACTGACCGAAAGGCTGGGCTAGGAACAACAGGGGCTATAGATCGACTCCCAAAGCAACAGATCTATGGACCAAAACCACGAAAAACTCACCAAATCCAGAGATCGATCCGAAGGCAAATTGGGGCTGTTTTGGTGGGATTTTCGATTTTTAAGGGGGATAAAAGAAAAATTGGGGGAAAATTCGTGATCAACCGTGCTCTTGTTACCAATATGTTATGGGGTAACCCTTGGGTTGGCCCGATCTTTCACGAATTCCACGAGAAACGAGGGGAAAGCGGTGGTCGGGGGATGAAAACGAGGGAGGAGATGAAAACCACGAACACACGCAAACCAAAACACGATACACGCCTATCCCTCACGCCGGTGGCAACCGGTCCAACATAATCCCTAGGATCGGTGTTGGGCGAAGCTCGCTCTCCACGCCAACAACGGGGGACGAGGTGCTTGGTGAGATCTTGACGACTTGGGGGCGAGAAACCGAGAACCCAAGGCCTTGTACAACTTGAACGCACTAGGCAAGATCTGATGGAGGGGTTAACCTCTTGGGTGGCCCGATCTTCACGGATCTCGTGGTCAAATCGATGGGAAAGCGAGGGGAAAGGGAGAAGGTAGCGGAAGCGAACACACACCTCGCGAAGAACACGATGAACACACGCAAAACTCACACGATACAAGGCCGATTGCTCCCGAACGGCGAACACCGGTCCGATAGAATCCTCGCAAGGAAAGATCGGTCAACGTGCTCCCTCAAATCCACATCGGAGAGGGAAGAACACCTTGGGGAGGGTCTTGACAACTTGCAGACGAGACACCGAACTCCAAGGCCTTGTTCAACGATGGATGCGTGATGCAAAGTCCAATCGAGGTTGGTGACGATAGTCGGTCCCCTTGGTAGAGGGGATGAGGCAAAACTAGAGATTCCACAATGGGCGTTGTCTTTAGTCTATCATCTATGCCTAAGGGATACATGAGGGGTGGGGGCTCTATTTATAGGCCAACCACATAAACAAGGGTAGTTTGGGGATAAACTAGGCGAATAGGTAAGTAAAGGGAGATACATGGGTCAGGCCCAACTAGTGCGTGCAGCTTCGCCAGGAGCGGTAGTACCGGACTTGGGACCGGTAGTACCGCTTGGTCCGGTAGTACCGCTCTGGGACCGGTAGTACCGCTTGCGGTCCTGAGGCTTCCGTCGGCGTCTTCAGCGGGGAGAGGTAGTAAGGGGCGGTAGTGCCGCAGGGCGGTAGTACCGGTTCTAGGTCCGGTAGTACCGCCGGAGACAGAGAGTATTTGGCTTCACATGCTGCCGGGCGGTAGTGAGGGTGGTAGTGCATGCGGTAGTACCGCCGCTGTGTCCGTAGTACTGGCGATAGAGAGCATTTGGCGATCTGTCTTCTTCCGCCTCCTCTTCCAAGCCTCCGTCTTGTCGGGCTTGATGCTCCAGGCTTCCTCCCTTGCCTCCGTACTTGTCAATGTGAACCTGTCATGCATATGTGACGGAGTATGAAGTAGCATACCATTCAATAGGGTAGGAAAGGGGCTCGCATAGAGGAACGAATTCACCTTTGGAGTCCATGACGACTTGGCGTAAGTTGGAGACCAAGATGTGGTAACGACCGTAGGTCGGGCTACATCAGCTCCCCCCCTTCAAAAAGAGTCGTCCTCGACTCTACATGCTCATCACAAAGTAGAAGCGGTCGAGAGACCTTCTTGATCCTGGGGTTCACCATATAGTCGTCCTCGAGAATATTGACTTGACAACACTTCAATGTTCCTTCACCTTGCTTGAAGCCTACAAAGATCACAACAAAAGCAAAGCAACACTCAAAGCGTAGCCAATTCACGAAGATTATAGCATGAGTCCTCAAGTAGAAGGAAGTCACCTTAGCTTATAGAGAACGCTCGATGAAGGGTAGCCATAGGTAACTCTCTTCGGTTCTTCTTGTCAACATATAGTCCATAGAGGTTGACGTGTATGCACTTGTACCTTCACACAACAAAGACCAAGCAACAGATGTTTGTGTGTGATAGAGGAGCATGTCATTTGTGGCATGTCCATTCTTGTTCACAACACGATTAACACAACTCAAGTATAGCAAATGGGATGCATATGCATGGCCAATGTGCATGGAAATCGTTTGAATATCATCCAAATGTGGAAACTCTAAAACTCCATATAACATAGTAGTGGGGCACTCAAAGCATTGGATCCAAATTTCAAACAACATCTTTGATGCAAGAATAGGAGAATTTGGCAAAAACACACAAGGAAGCATATCCAACACAAACGTATTATGTTTGCAAACAAACCAATTGAAAGAGCAAGTGGTCCTTATGTTTGTTGCAACAACAAGACGAGATTCTTGGAAGCTCTCATGACAATACATGCTCTTAAAGGAATTGTGGTTGCACACAAAACAGCGGAAAGAGAAAATGTTCAACATTTTTGTTGCAACACACAAAGCATCATTATCTAAAAGCGAAGAAACATGAATGTCACAAGGGAAGATAATACCATTAACATGCTTGCAAGCAAACCATAGGAAAGAACAATTTGTCAACATGAAAGATGCAAAGCATGCAAAAGGTATCAGAGCTGGGTTCGATCTTGAACTCACTTGTGGGATGCTCTCTAGAGCTCTTTTTGTCAACTCGTGCTCAACCGAGGTTGACATTCTCGTGCAGGTACCTACACACATCTTATGTAAAAGGAAGAACGTGTGTGCATGGTAGAGATACACATCATCCATCATGACATATCTCTTCTTGTGCACATCACCATTAATTTCAATCAAGTATGAAATAGATGCATGGTGAGTATGCAAGTGGGGAACATGCTTATTATGGCAATCATCAAAATCTCCAAGAATTGAGAAAGCTATAGGGGCCATCTCATTATAACGCATATGATCAATGTTGTTGCAAGCAAAACAAGTGAAATAGCAAGCATTCATCTTATTGCAAGCAACAGGAGAAATTGAATGACTAGCATGACAAGACAAGTCCGAAACAATTGGAGGATACACACAAGATGCATAGCATGGCATGTTTAAGGCAATGATATCGCAATCAAACAATTCCACATGATCAATATTATGCAAAGGCAAATCATCACATGGGAAAGTGGATGAAGCATATGTAATGTCACAAGTATTATCCATAGCATGCATATCCTCACAATTCATCATGTCCACTAGTGGGATCATGGCATCATCAACACCCTTATTGTTACCTTGTTCATACCTCTCATATGAAGTGGGTGTTGTGGAAGTAGTTGCCTCCTTGTGGACGACTTCATCTTGATGTATCCATGGCGTAGCATCATCTTCATCTACCATGTACATCTTCTCCATTCGAGGCGTCATTGCTTCATTGCTTGGCGCGTCTTCATCCATGGAACCTAGGTTAACACAAGAGAACACACTAGAGGTAGAGAGTAAGTTGTTAGAAATCGAAATGGTCTCACTTGACCTATCAACTACCACTCTCAACTCACTAGGAGTATCGCTCATGCCCTCCAAGTGGAAGCACTCAATCTCACATAAGGTGGAGTCACTCATTGCACTCTTGTTCTCACTCAAGTGGGCTAAGTGTCTCTCATACTCACATGGGATTGGTACCACATCATCACTCAAGCATATGGGGGTAGGCTCGGTTTCCTCAACTCCATGCGCCTCCTTTGGTGAAGGGAAAATCCCATGCTCACCATTCTTGACCTTGTCGCCTCCAAGGTTGGATGCCATAAGATGGGCATCATTTCTCTCCTCCATGGTCGCAGGGAAAATCCCATGCTCGACCGTCTTGTGGCCATCTCGTAGTAGTGGTGGAGGTAGGCTCATGCTATCCAACTTGGCGAAGTAGGCGTCTACATTTTCCTCGTTCGCGAGGTCGTAGAAGTCAAGCGTCGGCTTTGAAGCTTGATGGCGTGGTGGAAGGCTTGCTCTTGGTGCCATTTTGGTGGTGTCACGAGTAGTTGAAGGTGCCCTATGATGGTGTCGACGGAGGTCATTGGCGTGCCTTGCCGATGGTTGATGTAGGTAGCGCACTTGGTCGTCCACATGACACTCGTGACGATGATCATTTGCCTTGGCACTCTTCTTTTGCTTGTGGTGCCTTCTTGAGCTTACTTGAGCATTATGTTTGGTGCTCATCATGAATTCTTCGTCTTTATGGCGAAGATGCCTTTGACGATGTCTTATATCCTCTTTATGGTGGTGATGCTCATGAGAGGATGTTTGTCGATGAAGAGTCTTGTTTCTTGGCGCCTCTTGATGCATATGATGTTTGGACGCCACTCTTGTTTCGACAGGAGTTGGAGCTTGGCGCCTTGGCGGTGATGAAGCTTGGCGCCTTGGAGATGGTAGAGCTTGACGCCTTGGAGGTGACGGAGCTTGGTGCCTTGGAGATGGTGGCGCTTGACGCCATCTAAGTGGTGGCACATGTCGCCTTGGAGGTGGATCATCGAAGTAGGTGGTGCCCTTTGGTGTGGCACGCTTGGCCTTGAAGGTCATGGAATCTGATGATGCGCCTCCTCTTGCTTGGCGTAGTAGGCTTCCATCTCCACACGGTGGAGGAATTCTTCATGGCTCATGGAGGAGCCATCAAAGTCGATGAAGTTCTCCGTGTCCTCCATGCTTGGCGAGGCGTCATCGATGTCGACTCAAGTCGCCCATGCTTGGGGAGTAGTTGTTGGTGTAGTACTCCATATCACCCAAGCATGTGGAGCCATTGTCGGTGTAGTGCTCCATAGGATCCATGCATGAGGAGCCATTGTCGACGAGAGCTCCATGTCTTCCATGCATGTGGAGTCGTCAGGTGTAGTGCTCCGGTCCTCAAAGCATGCGGAGCCATTGTCGGTGTTGTGCTCCGTCATGTCCTCTATACTTGTGGAGTCGTAGTCATGGTGGCTCATCATGGATTCTTCATAGATATCATCCTCGGTTCCGGAGTCCCTAGACATGATGCACAAGACTAAGCGGTGTATATGGAAGTGGTAGTGGGAGGTAGGGATACAACGTCAAACCTTACTTTACCTTGGAAGATCGTATCGTGCAAGTGGCCACACTTGAGAGCAATAAACCAAGCAAAGTGAAGTTCACGCGGAACACCAAAACCAACTATGAACCAAAAAATACACACACACAAGGCCTATGGTGGATAGGTATGGAAAGTTGCATGCCAAGAACCAATCCGAAATCAAGATGTTGTAATGGCAAGTAAAGAACCACAATGATCACAAAGCAAAACAAGTTAATCCACAAGATAGGAAATATGTACAAGGAAACACACACACGGTGGGATAAATGGGACTTGTGTGACGGAGAAAGTGAGCTAAGAACCAAATGATTACCTAGCGAAGACTATAAGCTCGTGTCACACAAGTACAAGGAGAGACGCTAGTTCGATTGCACAAAATTGGTGGGCTACAAGATATGCACAAAAGTACCACCTATATGATGTTCATCGAGCTTGCGCTTCCTATTCTATGAGGCACATATGTATCTCTTTCTTTTTCTTTTTCTATATTTTTTTCTTCTTTTCTCTCTTTTCTTTTTCTTTTCACTTGCCTCTTCCTTGTGCCAACAACTATACAGGATAACTATATGAGATAGCGCTCACAATGTTTGCTCGGAATCTACAAGGTATCAAATGTGCATAGCCCAAGCAATCATAAGAGGAACTAGTCTCAATAGGTGTTTGTTGCTCGCAAAGATAGTGGGGTTCACAAAGGAATGCAAGTGGGGAGAAGTCGCGGAATATTTATACCTTTCGTCGACGATCTTCACCCTTTATTATTGGATTCCGCCTTGCTCACGGAATTTGGATGGAGTAGATAGCATGAACAACGTGGATGATGATGTAGATCTCCTTCTCCTCTTCGAAACGAGCTAAAGAACACCAAAATCCGAGTTCGAATGCAAAAGTTATGCTCAAAACGGTGAGAGGCTGAAATCTGGAATCATTGCTTTACATCTTGGGTAGTAATCCGGATTTTGGTACCGGTGGGCGGTAGTATCAGTAGATTTGGAGCGGTAGTACCGCTCGAGACAGAAAACCAGATCCGACGAGTTCAGAGTTTGGGGCGATTTGGGCGGAAAATCTTCAAGAAAAACACCAAATCGACGGGGGAAATCAAGGAATTAGGCTATGGGAACGCAAACGAAGGTAGATCAACAAGTTTAGCAAGTAATCCATGGATCAAAACCTACCAAAACACACTCAAATCACAGATCGATCGAAAACACGAATTGGGGCTATTTTTGGTGGAATTTTCGAATTTATGGGGAAAAGACCAAATCGATGAGAAATCCGTGGCAACCAAAAGCTCTGATACCAGATGATGGAGGGGTTAACCTCTTGGGTGTCCCGATCTTCACGGATCTCGTGGTCAAATCGATGGGAAAGCGAGGGGAAAGGGAGAAGGTAGCGGAAGCGAACACACACCTCGCGAAGAACACGATGAACACACGCAAAACTCACACGATACAAGGCCGATTGCTCCCGAACGGCGGCCACCGGTCCGATAGAATCCTCGCAAGGAAAGATCGGTCAACGTGCTCCCTCAAATCCACATCGGAGAGGGAAGAACACCTTGGGGAGGGTCTTGACAACTTGGAGATGAGACACCGAACTCCAAGACCTTGTTCAACGATGGATGCGTGATGCAAAGTCCAATCGAGGTTGGTGACGATAGTCGGTCCCCTTGGTAGAGGGGATGAGGCAAAACTAGAGATTCCACAATGGGGGTTGTATTTAGTCTATCATCTATGCCTAAGGGATACATGAGGGGTGGGGGCTCTATTTATAGGCCAACCACATAAACAAGGGTAGTTTGGGGATAAACTAGGCGAATAGGTAAGTAAAGGGGGATACATGGGTTGTGGCCCAACTAGTGCGCGCAGTAACGCCAGAGCGGTAGTAATCTGGGACTTGGGACCGTAGTACCGCCTGGGACCGGTAGTACCGCTTATGTCCGTGGGCTTCCGCGGCGTCTTCACCGGGAGCGGTAGTAGGCGGTAGTCTGCAGGCGGTAGTACCGGTCCAGTCCACGGGAGAGAGTATTTGGCTTCATTGGCGTCTGCTGTCAAGTGAGGGCGATAGTGCCGGGCGGTAGTACCGGCCGCCGTGTCCGTAGTACTACCGGGCGAGAGCATTTGGCGATCTGTCTTCTTCCGCCTCCTCTTCCAAGCCTCCGTCTTGTCGGTCTTGATGCTCCGGGCTTCCTCCCTTGCCTCCGTACTTGTCAATGTGAACCTGGCATGCATATGTGACGGAGTATGAAGTAGCATACCATTCAATAGGGTAGGAAGGGGGCTCGCATAGAGGAACGGATTCACCTTTGGAGTCCATGACGACTTGGCATAAGTTGGAGACCAAGATGTGGTAACGACCGTAGGTCGGGCTACATCAAGATCCAAGAGGGGGGTGGATAATCCGGTGCTCCTTGGTAGGAGCATGAGACCAATAGATATAAGTTCCTCAAAGGGTTTCCTTAATATATATTATTATCCAAGTCTAGGGTTTACAATAGAGGGTGGGGGCTATATATAGGCCAACCACATAAACAGGGGTATTTTGGGAACAAATAGCTAAATATAGAGAGGGTTACAAGGCGCTGGGCCGACTTAACACGATCAGGCCTTTCCAGGTCCGGTAGTACCGGTCATGTGGTAGTACCGCTTCCTGGCCTGGTAGTACCGCTTGTCGTCCTGGGACTTGCGCTGGGGCCTTCTGTTGGTGGCGGTAGCAGGGGCGGTAGTGCCGTGGCCCGGTAGTACCGGATCCGGGGGCGGTAGTACCGCCAGTGACAGAGAGCATTTGGCTAGCGCTGGGGTCTTCTTTTGTTGGCGGTAGCAGGGGGTGGTAGTGCCGAGCGGTAGTACCGGGCCAGTGCCAGTAGTACCGGGCTGGAGAGCGTTTGGTCTCTTCTGCTAGTGCTCCTCCGTCTTGTGGGTCCTTCTCTTCGTACCTGATGATGCACAAGGTATGGGTATGAATTAACATGCCATCCAAGGGTGTATCGAAGTCACACAAGGAGAGGAGCGAGTTCACCTTAGCTTGAAGCAGTTTGGCTCGGGCGCGAGTCATGGGTCCACTTGCGGAGCCCGTAGAAGTAGATGTAGTAGCGGTCGTAGGACGGGCTGCATCACGCTCTTCAATGTTGGCACGGATCATGTTGAGCTCCATTTGCTTGAAGTACTCTTCCACGGTCTTTGTCCCTTGACTAAGTGTTAAGCTTGTTGAAAAGGTCACGCGTGTAGTGTGAAGGGACAAAGCGGGATCTCATATGAGCCTTCATATCTTGCCAAGTTGTGATTGGAGGCTCTTCTTTTGCTTCATGAGCGAGTTGGACTTGTTCCCACCAAAGGTTGGCATAATCATCAAACTCGAGGGATGCCATGTCCATCATCTTCTCATTGCTATAGTTATGCATGCGGAAGATCTTGTCATCCTTGAGTTCCCACGAGATATATTCTTCGGGTTCATTGGAACCGGTGAACTTGGTCATGGTGAATTTGAGCTTGCCGAAAGTTTCTTCTTCATTGTGGTTCCGGTATCGGCGGTTGCCATGATTTTGGCAGCCATCTTCATCATCTGAGCTCTCATGTCTTGCTTGGTTATGGTTGCGTTGCTCTTGCGGTTGTTGAGGTGTCGCGTTTGGTGGTGGAACTTGATTTTGACGACGAGCTTGGGGAGCTTGCTCGTATTGTTGGCGTGGTTGAGGACGAGGAGGAGGTTGTTGGTCCTCACGACGAGCTTGGGGAGCTTGCTCTTGTTCTTGTCATGGTTGATGACGATGAGCATTGCCTTGCGCCATGTGGCGAGGAGGACGATGAACCGCATGCACAATGGGCTGCTCCCTTTCTTCTTGATGTGGAGGAGGCTCGTCATGATGATCATGTTGTTGAAGTTGACGTTCATGTCGATGATGACTCCTTGGTGGGTCTTCGAGTGCTTCACGCCGACGGCGATCTTGTTCGTCCACTTCGGATGCTTCACTTGTTGTTGAAGGGACATGTCGTCCACGTGAGGTTGCTCTTGTTGAATCACGAGCTCCCTTGGTTGTGGACGGTTCGCTTCATGTCTTGGAGGTCTTGCGGAGAGGTCACCATCATAGCTTGACGTCGCGGCATGTCGCGGAGATGGTACCACTTGCGAAGAGATCATGGAGTGAAGGACGGGCCCATCTTGGTACCTTGAAGCGTGACGGCGAGGAGATCTTGATTCACTTGAGGAGTGTCGTGACGAGCTTGAGTCGCGAGATCATGGCCTTGCTAGCCCATCAATGAGGCATTGAAGCTTCTCATCTGTTGCGGCGAGGGCGCGACCAAGCGCTTCATTTTGATGGACGAGGTTATGTTGCATAGCATGCAATTTGTCCTCGGACCTCCTCGAAGTGGTTGTCGATGCTCTTGAACTCCACTCAGGTTTCGCTAAATTGTTCATCTTGGCGCCGCTCAAGGGCGTCACAACGATAGTTGAATTCTCCACGGATCTTCCAATGATCCCACCTTGTCATGTATTGTGCATCTTCCTCTTGAGGTGGCGTTGGTTGGGATGAGTCGCCATTCCTGTCCATGATTCAAAGCCACAAGGATTGTATATGGAGGAGAAACGTGGAGAGTTAGCCTTTTACCTTACCTTGGAGATTGTATCAAACCAATTGCCACACAAGAGAGCTAAGAGCTTGCAAAGTGAAATTGCAAAGAGACTCACACATAAGGAACTACACTCTCAAAAGCTTTTGGTGGAAAGGAGGGTGGAAAGCCAAAGAACCAATCCAAACGAAAAGGATAGTCAAAAGTGGATAAGATCCAACAAAACTCAAGTCAAAAGGTGATGGTCAACTTGAAAAGTGACGAGAACCTATGACTACACACACGTGTGGAGAAAAATGCGGTTAGCACGACTATGTAAGTGAGCACAAAAGGGCCTAACGAAGACTACGCTCGGTTGTCGTGCCAACTCAAGGAGAGACCACAACTCGTTCGCCAAAAGAGGGTAAGTAACGGATTTGTTCACTTGCCTTGGCGCGCTTTTTCCTCTCTCTTTTGCTTACAAGCTTGATACTCTCTTTGTATTGGGAGACTATGTATCTTTATATTTTTCTTTTTTTATATTCTTTTTCTTTTTCTCCCTTTCTATGATACTATGTTAACTTTTGTATTTGCCCTCACACTCTCACTTTCCAATGGCAAGTGCACAATGCTTAGACAAACACAAAATGAGTTGCTCTCATAGGATAGGTACACACAAAGGAAGATATGGATACAAGGGTTGACACGAGTTATACCTTAATTGTTGATGATGATCTTGTGTCGATGGAGCGGGGAAGAGTTTGGGGTCCGTGGTGTCGAAGAGCGCGGGCGATATTGCGGAAGCTATTTGTTAGTTGGTGACACGCACACGGAACATAAACAACAAGCGGACAGATTAGCCAATGCAGACAAGAGGAAAAGTCAAAACTGGCGTCCAGGGCCGGAGACTCCGGTGTAGGCCGGAGACTCCAGTGTGGAAAATCAGCTCGTGTTCTTGAGCGGAAATTCACGTCTAGAGTCCTCAAATCCGCGAAAATTTGGCCAAAATTGGGCTGGGAAACGCAGGCAAAAGCTGGACCAACACCTTAGACAAGATTTGGTCGGATCAAACCCACAAATAACGCTCCAAAACGATAGATCGATCCAAAATAAAATTGGGGCTATTTTTGGGAAATTTTCGAATTTATGGTGGATAGAAGAAAAAATTGAGGGGAAATTCGTGATCAACCTTGCTCTTGATACCAATATGTTAGGGGTGACCCCTTGGGGTGGCCCGATCTTTCACGAATCCCGTGGAAATCGAGGGTAAGCGAGGGGAAAGAGGAGGGGGATGAAATCCACGAACACATACGCGAAGAACTCGATGAACACGCAGATGTGAAAACACGATACAAGCCGATAGCTCACGCCGGTGGCAACCGATCCAACACAATCCCTAGGATCGGCGTTGGGCAAGACACTCTCCCACGGCCAACAACGGGGGTGAGAGGCTTGATGAGATCTTAACTACTTGGGGACGAGACACCGAGATCCCAAGGACTTGTACAACTTGGACGCACGAGGCAAAATGCAAGAGGTTGTGGATAATTTGGTGCTCCTTGTCAAGGAGCATGAGACAAATAGTTGATAGATCCTCAAGGCGTGTCTTCAACTACAATTATCCAAGTCTAGGGTTTACAATAGAGGGGTGGGGCTTTATATAGGCCAGCCACTTAAACAGGGGTAGTTTAGGGATAAAACTAGAAGTTGGGGCGAAACTGGGGGTTACATGGGCCACGCCCAAAAGGCCTTGACATGCACGGGCGTCGGCAGACGAAGACTCCGTGCAGGCCGGAGACTCGGCCAATCTCCTGACTGGTCTCCTGAGGGCCTTCGACCGTCCCTGGCTTGGTTCTAGGGGACGGAGGATGGTCCGAGACTCGGCACCGGACCGGAGACTCCGGTGTACACCGGAGATTCCGGTGTGCAGTGCTCCAGCAGTGTCTTCTCCTGGTCCTTCTTCCTTGGGGGCTTGGTGCGGTGATGTTGCTTCATAGCTGAGGATACACAACGTAGTTGCATGAAGTAGCAAACCATCCAAAAGTAGATCAAAATCACATGAGGAAAGGAGCGAGTTAAACTTAGCTTCGAGGAGCTTGGCTCGGGCGTGAGTCATTGGTCCACTTGGGGGACTAGGTGTTGTAGATGGAGGTGCGTCCATAGGACGGGCTGCATCAGATTTAATTCTAAAGAGAAAAAGGGAATTCTGTTTTCTGGGCCGAGCGATAGTACCGCCCGGGCGGGCCGGTACTACCGCCCACATCTGAGCGTCCCCTAACTATTCTCGCCATGGTGTACCATTTTCAGTAGTACTGCCGGGCCAGATATCTTGCCAGTGGGTGGACTACCGCCGGCCCCTGAAAGAAATCCCCCCGCCTTCTCTCCTCGCCCAGATCCGCTTCCTCGATCCAGCCGTGGCCCACACCGTCGCCCTCCAGATCTTCCGCCGCCGCCCCACTCGCGATGTGTGTGCTTGCGCCGGACCGAACGCGACGCGTTGCTTTCACGCTCGCTCGCCGCTCGCTCGCTGCAGCTACCGCTAGCCCCGACGCTGCGCCGCCGTGTTGACCGCCGCATGCTCGCGCATGCCGCCGCCTCGCTGCAGATTCTGCTGCTGCCTGGCCGGGCTCGCTGCCCCTGCTACCTCATTGGGCGCTTGCACCGCTGGGCCCATCTGCCACCTGCACGCGCTGCCACCGCTAGCCCCGCCAGATCTGCTGTCGCTGCTGCTCTCTTTCCTGGAGCGTGCGGTGCTACCGGTTAAATCCGGTAGTACCGAACCATTCTGAAAAACGCCCTAACGGGCAGATTTTGTCCAGCCCTATAATTGCTTTGCCCGTTTTGCGTATTAAAGGCTTCTTGCTCTTCTATTAGGCTAAGCTTTGTCCACACTTGCTCTAGATCTTGAAGCTTGTCTAATCTTTTCCCTCCGATGATTCTTGCCCATATTTGAGTGGAAGAGAGAGGAGATCTAGATCCATGTTTTGACCTAACCGATTTATCTCTTTGTGAGTGTATATTTGGGGATCTAGATTTTGGGGGATTTTGTGTTCCTCTTTGATTATTCCTCTCTTGTTCCCCCAATATCTTTAGTAGCTTTGTTGGAACTTGAGAGTTAGGGACTTGAGCACCTTTGTGGTGTTCTTTCCATTTGCATTCGGTGCATCGGTTTCAGTTCTCCTCAGAGGATTTGGTTCGTGAGACTCATTGGAGCTTGTCCCTCTTGGGTTCTTGGAACCCTAGGCGGTTTTGTGGCCTTGGTGGCATTGTGGCCTTTTGTAGCGTTTGTTGGGAGCCTCTAATTAAGTTGTGGAGAAGTGCCCCAACCTTGTGAGAGGTTCCGGTTGCCACCGACAAGTGCACCGATAGTGGAAGTGTGGATCGATCCCATTGGGGTGAGATTCACCGGAGAATAAGGGAGGCCTTTTGTGGTGTTGGTGGTTTGATACCACCCCCTCTCCAAACGAGACGTACTCCATGTTGGGAGGAACTCGGTAAAATATCGTTGTCCCCGCGTGCCTCGGTTATCTCTATACCCGATCTCTTTACTTGGTCCAACAAATAGAGGAACTCGGTGAGGTGCGTGTTGGATTGGGACTTGGTCTCTCTGGACTGGGAGGCTCAATTCCCCTTGGTTTCTCTCAAGGATGAGACCAGCATTGGCTCAGACCACGCCCCGCTTATGATGACTACGGGGTAAGAAAGAAACCCTATCAAGAACATACCTTTGCCTTGAGCATATTACACTTGAGCTTGACGATAACGATCTTGTCCACCTCAAGATGAAACACCTTTCTTGATTGCGCTAGCTTGGTGAAGTCTTGCAAATTGCTCCCCCATACTCACTATGGGAGAGCCTATCTTTTAGGCATATCTTTACATATCCATGATCGCCATAATTATGGCAAGACCCAAGAATATGATATTCTAGATATGGCACATCTTTAACTTGCACCACATTTCTTCTAACTCCATTTGGATGATGTCTTAAAGATACACATGAGGAAATCTATCTTCTTCTTCAAGACACCCTTAATCTTCTTTTCTTTATTCTTCTCCTTCATTTCTTCTTTCATTATTATGTTGGTGTCTTAAAGGTACATAAGAGGTATCACTCCATATATTCTTCAAGACACACTTGCTATAGGCTCAACTCTCACACGACCAATCTTGGGATCACTCCTTGAACACCTTGGTCATCACTTGATCTTATTCACTTTCTTCTTCCCAAACTTGAAGCCAACATGTGGTTCAAGAATTTCCTATGGACAATTCCTACAAGTAAAACTTGATACAAGCATTAGTCCATAGAGATTGTCATTAATTACCAAAACCATACATGGGGGCCCACATTCTCTTTCACGGGGCTACGTCAGCGGCTTCGTGGCTGGAGTGCTAACATCGGAAGATCGGGACGGGAACGTAAAGCCAACCTGCTCCGTCAAATTCAAGAGTTGGATGCTAGAGAGGATGAGGTCGGGCTGGTGGAGGATGATTGGGCGCTTCGATACTTTCTGGAGGACCAGATGATCCAGGCCCTGAGAGCGGAGGAAGAATATTGGAGGCAACATGGGAGGCAGAATTGGATCCTCAAAGGGGACGCCAACACCAAGTACTTACATGCCATTGTAAACAACATGCGAAGGAAATGTGCGATCACCTGTCTCAAGCCTAAGCAGGGGATCATATCCAATAGCCTGGGTATTCAGCAGCATATATATGAATTTTATAGGGCGCTAATGGGGTCGGAGTACCCAAAACCACTCAAGCTGGGGGCGGCTGCGTGGCAACCGAAATTCATGCTCTCGGCCCAGGAGAATGCCAGCATGATGCGTATGTTTGTGATGGAAGAATTGGAGGAGGTGTTAAAGGAGACTAATACTGATACGGCCCCGGGCCCATATGGTTTCCCGATGGCGTTTTTCAAGCAGTTCTGGCCCAAGGTGGGAAGTCTGGTGTTGTAGATCCTTAACGGTTTTTTGCTGGGCACGGTTGATGTGGCCAGACTAAACTATGGGATTATGTCCCTTCTTCCTAAAGTGACAGGGGCTAACAACATCAAGCAATTTAGGCCTATTGCGTCGATCAATGTTCTCTTCAAGCTGATTGCCAAGGCTTTTGCCACCCAGACTCTCTCCAATAGCCCACAGGATTATTGCTCCTTCGCAGACTGCCTTTATCAGAGGAATATTCATTCACTACGGTGCTCTGGCTTTGCATGAGATCATTCATGAGCTAAAATCTAAGAACCTCGCTATGGTCCTTCTCAAACTTGACTTTGAAAAGGCCTATGACAGAGTTAGCTGGCAGTTTTTTAGGGAGGTGCTCCTTCGCAAGGGCTCGAAAGGGGTCTGGTCCATCGTGTTATGCAGTTGGTGAGTGGGGGTCAAACGGCGATAGCGATTAATGAGGAAGTTGGTCCCTTTTTCCGAAACAAGAGGGTGTGAGGCAAGGAGATCCGCTCTCACCCCTACTATTTGACCTTATGGCGGATGCCTTGGATCTAATCTTAGGCAAGGCGAAGGGCGTGGGACACATCAGAGGGGTGGTTCTACATCTGATCCCAGGAGGGGTCATGCACCTGCAATACGCTGATGACACGATGATCATGATCCAAAACTCTAACGTGGAGATCATCAACCTCAAGTTTATCCTCATCTGTTTTGAGTTTCTATCTGGCATGAAGATCAACTATCATAAAAGTAAGGTCATTGTCATGGGAGGGGAACAGGGTGACCAGGCCAGAATTGCCAATCTCCTCAATTGTCAGCAAGGCAAGTTCCCTTTCACGTACCTGGGATTCTCCTTGTACGATCGCAAGCTTACCATCAAGGACCTTCAACCCCTGGTGGCGTCTGTGGGCAGAAGGGTCGAGCCCTGGCAAGGCAGGTTCATGTCCTCGGCGGCTAGATTAACGCTGATTAATGCATGTCTCTCAAGCCTTCCAACATATGTTATGGGCCTTTTCCTCCTGGCGGACGGAACTCACGAAGGGTTCGACACGCATAGAAGAAGATTCTTCTGGGAAGGGCAGGGCAATAAAAGAAAGTATCATTTGGTCTGCTGGAAGGACATTTGCACTCCCAAAAACCAGGGGGACTTGGAGTGACCAACACGCAGCGTTTGAACATTGCCTTGATGATGAAGTGGATCTGGCGTATGCTCACTAAAGAGGATGAGAGTTTGCTCTAGATGCAATTGTTGAAAGCTAAGTATAAGGTGGCTGAGCTTTTTGAGCCAAATGCGGTAGGGGGCTCTCAGTTCTGGTAAAGCATCCACAAAATCAAGCATCTCTTTAAGCTTGGGGCCAGATTCTTTCCCGGTAGGTTCTCCAAAGTGCGGTTCTGAACCGATTTGTTAATTGGTCCCGACACTCTCAGTGTGAGATTCTCGCGGCTCTTTGACATCTCGGCAGACCCCACCCTCTTTGTTGGTAGGGTCGTGGAGAGGGGGACCTGGAACCCCCAGTTTAGGAGATCCTTTGGGTGTAACATCCCAGACTTTATACTAAGATGTTACTAGAAGCATGCATCATCCTTGCATCATTGCATCCTACAAATAAATTTTGCAACAAAATCCTAACACCTAAACCTATCAAAACCCTAACAAAGTTTTCCATATGTAAGCATTATAGTTGTAGTTAAGCTTGATCCTTCTAAAAACTAGGTAAAAACATTAAACTATGGATGACCACCTTCTTTTTACAAAAATTTAGAAGTTGGTTTCAACCTTTTTGGACTTTATATACAAAAGTTATTTAGGATTTACTAAAACAGAAATTGAAAAAATTATTAAGGAAAAAAAAAGTAACGGCCTAACCTAACTGGTACAAATTTCACTCGCTACGGCACCTAGCTTGCCAACGCCAACCACCGCAGACTGCATCGCTGGCCACCGCTCCCACTCCTCACGACACCAACCCCACTGTCATCCCCTTCCTCCCCGCAGAAATCACGCGGCGCCGTGTGCTGGACGAACTCCGGCCGAATCGGAGAGGAATCCATGTCCCCGACGCCAAGTTTCCTCGTCTATATAAACCCCGAGACCCCCCCTACCGTTCGAAACCCTAAGTTTCCCGAACCATCGCCATCGGGCTGCTTCGCCGCGACCACGCCGGAGTAGATCGCCGCCAAAGCTTCGGTAGGTGAAGCCCTAGGAGCTCCTCTCCCTCTGTTTTTCTCCCTGTCGAAACCCTCTTGCTCGACCCTCACTCCCCTTCGTTTTCCCCCTTGTCTGACGCAGCACAGCCGCCCCAATTCCTCGTCGTCGTTCCGCCGGAGCTCGCGGAGAACAGCGAGCCTCAGGGGCTGTTCGGGGAAGCAACGACCACCGTCGATCGTGCCAGGCGGACCGCGAGGAGCTGCTGATCATCGTCGACCACCCCGCTACCTCCAGGTGTCGCCAGATCACCGCCAAGCATCATCACCCGATGCTGCCGCCGCCGTCTCGCCATCGACGCCGTCGCGGTAAGGCCACCTCCTCCCATCCGTTGGATCTGCTAGCTACGGCCCAGATTAGAAGGGGCGAGCTGCAGACGCCTAATCGCATCAAACAAGATGGCAAACCGTCGACACATGGCGCCATCACCACCGCCCTGTCTAGTTGGACCAATCGGTTCCTGCCACTTGGCAAGTTTTTGAGTTAGGGCTAGATCAATTTTGCAGATTTGAGTTAAATATTGCGAAAATCATATAAAATTAAATACTTGGCCAAATTTAGATTATAATATACCGTTGGATTCATAATTTTATGTAGAACACAGATCTGCAATAAAATTCCAAGTTTACAGTATGGTTTTCGATGTAGAATTTGATCATTAGATTGGAGTATTCAATTCGTAGAAAAATAATTAGAACTCCGTTTTAGTTGATTTTTGTTGCTTTGAATTTGTTTTCGCAATACCTACTGAACAAAAATATAAAACTTTGCTTAAGATCATTAGATCTAATTTGGGGCTAATTAGATGGTTGGATCTCCTATTAATCCTATGAATTATATTAGTGACCCAAGTAGATTTAGACCTATGGGAAATCAATCCTAGTAACACCCTTGACACGATTGCAACCCAATTATACTACTTTGGTCAATTTAGAAAACCAATCTTGCATAAAATACCGTGTTGCATGCATGCATGATTATCTCCGTGACATGTTTGGAGCAAGTTGTGATCGGATCTATGTTTGTGATTCGTTAGATTGTTCGGAGTGTGCTAAGGAGTGATATTGTGCAGAGTGCTGCTTGGATCAAGGCAAGTTACACCACTTGTTTATAACTTTTGTCCCAGTTTTGATTCTATGCATGTGATCTTCAAAATTCTGTAGTATGCATGTGTAGGATGTTCTAGTAGAATTTTTCCTTAGTATTATTTTACAAGTGCGATGATTTTATAGTATGCCATGAGTAGCTCTATACTTAGGATTTCCCCTCCTAATAGGTTATCCCTGTTTTTGCTAAGTATTGCTTGCTATGCTATATATACAAAGTATCGTTGGGGGTTTCGAAAGACAAAGAATTTTTCTAAGTATAAAGGCTCTCCAGAGCAAACTTTTCTCCTCAAATCCACTTCAAAATAAAACTAAGTTTTCTTATGGGCAGAATGGTTGTCGGGTCAACGAGTGAGATTTTGGTGGAGGAAGGCCGCCCAGGAATCAAAGAAGTCTGGCATGTTTCAGAATTCAGAAGCTTCAAGTGCAACCACAATACATTATGGGATCTGTCTTGGCCTAGTACTTAGTGGGAAACCTCACCTGGGTACCAACATTTGGAGGTTCTTGGCACGGTTGGATCCGGAAGGTGGAGGGGCTACTAAGGGAAAGTCTCGCCATGGTCTTGTCTGTTAAAGGACTTGATCGTGGATTGTGGGTAAAGTGCACAAACTCTCGAGAGTATTGCAATCTGATCGATCAGCCGTGTTCACGGAAACAGAACAACATTGAGCATCTAAAGGATGGAGCCTCTGAAGGATCTTTCTCTCTCTTTTCTAAACAAATTTTTCAAAACCCCATGGCGTGAGTAATATCGCCAATGGGTGGGATTTTGGGAACTTGGTGTGTAATATCCAAGTGTCACTTGGTGCGTAATATCCAAGTGTTTGGTTATTTGGACACTTGGTGCGTAATATCCTCATGTGCCATTCGACCTTATTTTATCTAAGCAAATGTTTACAAAGTAGGGAAACTCTTCTCTTCTCCTCTTTACTTAAGGAACTAGATTTGAGCAAAATGAACTCTACAGCCTAAACTAGCCTTGCATGTAGAGATAGTCCTTTCTTTCCTTGGTGTAATTTGCCAATACATTCAAAGTATTGACCCAACTTGTTGGCTGCACGTCTTATGTGCAGAATCCGAAGACTGAAAGGTGCGTAGGGATCGCGAGTCTACACTCGACACGACTGGTGCGTTGATGGACTCAAGTTGCTTTTATGTTTCCGCTGATATTTGAGCTAGCCTTATGCTAAGCAAATTTGTAATAAATTTATACTCTGGATTCTCCGTGTAATAAAGACTTTGTGTTTTACATGATATTTCATCGACTGTGAGTGCTAGCTATTGATCCAGGGACTAGCATATTAATCACAGGGACTTAGAATCCTTACCGATCCAAGGTCACTACATTGGGCCGGAGGAACTGGTCTAGTGGCGTGCCATGATGGGGGAGCTGGAGATGGTGGTTCTAAATGAGGATCGGGATCGTGTTTCCTGGGAATTAGACAGCGTCGACATTTTATCGACCAGATCTATGTACCAGGAGCTCTCCAAAGGGGCCCAGTTCCAAGTGATGGACCGCATCTGGAAACTGCGGCTTCCGCTGAAATTCAAGATCTTCCTCTGGCAGCTTCTGTGCTCCAACGTACCAGATCCTGAAGAGACAAGGCCCGTCCTTAGAATTATGTGCGCTATGCGGTCAACGGGAGGATGTGGATCATATCTTCTTTCGGTGTAGTCTGGCCCAATTTGCTTGGAGCGGTGCGTGCTCGATGTTTGGCTCTTTCTAAAATCCTTCCTCCGGGTCCTAGTGGTGCGAGGTGGTGGAAGGGTTCCACGGAAATGTCGGGCATGCTCTGTGGTTGTTTTTTACCGCCTAGTGCTGGGCATTTGGACCACCCGTAACAAGTTCACGATCAAATCCAAACTTCCGCACCAACCTGCTGACATTGTTTTTAAAACCATTTTGATTTTGTAGCAACAGCGGCTACTCAAAAAATCCAAGGCGCTGCTATTTCTAGAGGAGATGCTCGCTTTGCTCCGGAGCCTCTTCGTTGAGACGCACACCCCCATCGCAGCCAATCAGATCACTGTCTGCTTCTCTTCCCCCCATCGCCGCCAATCCTGTCGCCTTGGGAGATCACTGCCTGCTTCTCTTCCCCTTATCCTAGTTGTTGTCTCTGTTGTGTTGGTGGTCTGGTGTGCCGGCCTGCTAGTGTAGCGGCCGTTGGACTTTAAGTGTTAAGGTTTGTTGCTTGTGGACATGGTTTGTAAGCTGTGTTACAGCACTTTAAACTCTGTTACTTGGTTGGCCTATGTTAAGGTTTTATTAATTTAAAGCCGAGCACGCGGTGCCTTTAGTCTAAAAAAACATAATCAAGCAGTAGCATACTGTCACCATAATCCATGCTCTAATGGGACGTAGACGAAAGTGCTGAATCCGTTATTAAAAAACAACAGGAGTGCTGACGGAGTATCATATTCACTCGAGCAAACCAATTAACATAGTAGACCCGAAACAAAAAACTTTCATGAGGCGAGCTCTATTCCCAGTTGCAAGCTCGAGGGAACTGTTGAGACCACGAGCCATTCCGGTACAAAATAATAGTACTAGGGAAACGGGTACATGGTTAAGATTGAGAATGCTGATGCTTTCGTACGGAGAAAGACCACCTCACTACAGCATTTTTCAATTGGAACATACATCAAGATTATCACCCTTCTAATGACGCCTTGCATGCTAAACCTCTTATCGTGTGCTTGCACTGGAACCTACAAGAGATAATACGTATTCAGTTAACATGTGTTAGAAAGAATAGGTACGCTCCAGCTAAAGCACTATCACCAGAACAGCATTTAGACAATTTAAGAACATAGAAAATCAATATATAGGTCAAAACATCAAAATCAAATGTGCAAGGTTCACTGTCCAGATGTCTGGGATAATGTAAACCTCAAAGGAACTAGGACCTACCTCGGAAACTCTCCCAATGTTATCTTCAAAAAGAAAAGAGAAAACTAGGAGCTACCTCTGCAAGGCACAATGCCTTGGAATGCATGCCGTTTAGTAACATAATCTGGTAAACACTTTATGATGTAGAAAGATAAGTAAGTAAATAGATAGATAAATACGATGTGAGGTTCACCAAGCTGACAAGCCTCCCACTGAACTATCTATACCAACATAAATGGGTGGAAAATCATAAGCAGAAACTATAAATAGAGATCAATAGCAACATACAATCAGAAACATTATCCGCAAAAAGAAAGATGATCAGAAATATTACCAGATAACATCGGAAGAAAGAGATTCTGAGCTGCAACATGACGCATCCATGATTGATGTAACATGCTTATTTTTGTTTTGGAAGTCCGGTGCATTACATTTTATAGACATGTGCTGGGGTACAACCTGCAAGTATAAGTTTGTGTTCATGTGTTCATCATCGAAAACAATAGAGCAAGTTAACCATAATAATTCATAAAGGACCTACACCTTCTTACTGTAACGGAAATCGCGTTTTGGCACGAAATCCAGGGGTAAGTTCAACGTGCAGGGACATCTGACCAGCAGAAACAACTTGGTAGGACCTTGCAAAAAAGTAGAAGGAAAAGCAGTAAGCCAAAGGTTGACTGCATCCCAAGCCAAGTATACATAAAATGTTATAACCCAATAACCAATACCTGTGTAAGATAAACTCCCTGCCCCACCTGATATAAGAGCTCGGATGGCCTGGAAATATACAAGTTCATGTGGGGATAAAGAAGGAACTGGTGATAAGTGAAGAGAATAAAACAATCCCACCATATACTACTCAGTCATATGTCAAACAGCAGAACATAATCCAAGGATAACTATTTATTTGACTGTCTGATGTCAATAGCAAAAGGATAATACATTCTAAAATAATACTCCCTCCGTTCACTAATGTAAGAGTCTTGTTTCTAAGTGGACGAGTCTTGTTTCTAAGTGGACTAGATACACTCCAAAATGAGTGAACCTACACCACTAAAACATGTCCACATACGTGGAATGTCTTACATTAGTGAACGGAAGGAGTAGCAATTGTTCTAATCTCTAGGAAATGACCATTCATGTACTACTAATAAAAGGGTACCTGACCTTTCGAGAAACCGACTGTGCTAACTTGGTCATGGCATACTCTTTGGCACTTCCAGAATCAAATCGACCATGAGTAACTTTAATGTCATAGACAAACAATGGTCGAACAAGACTCCCCCCCAGGATCAGGGCAACTCCTTCAACGCTAGGAACTTCATCAAGTGCTTGCTGAAGAGCAGAGAGTAAGGCAGATATGCCGTTCATTAACTTCTCCCGTTTCTTGATTCTGCATCTAACCTCTCTTTTTCGTGTGGTGTACTTTCTCTGATCAGAAGGTTTCAGTTCTGCTGATGCTGCTGCCAGTTCCATCTAGAGATGACCATAAATTAATAAAAGGCCAGTTGAGGAAAGATATGACAAAATAAACCTGTTCACTGAATAAACATACCATTTCCTCCTTTAAACCTGCAAATTCATTTTCAAGATTCTGCAACACCCTGAAAAGATGAATAGACTTCAAATCCATCTACAATTGTTACAAGAATGCAAATAACTGCCATGCCTGTTTACCCTGCTGAATGGATATACTACTCCCTTTGATCCAAATTAATGGACTCAAATTTGTCTAGATTCAAATGTATCTAGTCATGTTTTAGTGCTAGATACATCCGAATATAGACAAATCCGAGTCCATTAATTTGGATCAGAGGGAGTATATAAGGTAGACTACATGATGTTCATGTTTCTGTATTCCTATTTAGGGTTGCACACGAAAAACTAAACAAACAGAGATTATCACTGTTCAAGGTTTCATCGTCACTGAGTGTTCGCAAAGCATAACATTATGACCTTCGTTCTGGACATGGTAGTCCCAGCCAAACAGGACTCCAAGATGCACACTTTAATAGTAATAGTGCTAGCTACCATCTATAATTTACCTGTCATAAAACCGCGCGCCCAGGCATGAGGCGGCAGCAGAATGCCTAGCGCTTAATCATGCTATGGGTGCTTAAGTGCGCCTAGGCATGCGTTTAGGAGAAATAGCAGCTAGGCAGAGGCAAAATTAGTAATTCAGGCCTAGTGCCTTTTTGAACCTTAAAATGCTGGGACAACAGCTCATGTTTGCCTTTGGAATAACAACTATTAAGTATCTCGTGTACAGGTATAGGAAACAGATGCCTAAGGCATACTGGGAAGGGCAGTGTTCCGGTAGTGCAAATTCAGAGCGACATGGTCCACATGTCATGTGTGGTCCGTACGTCCACAGCAAGAGGGATTCCAGGAGATGGCCCTGGCCCTAGGAGGTGCAACCAAACCAAATTACTGAGAGCATCTCCACCACTGGTCGGAGGCGAGGTTGACCTAGTCCGGCGCCTGCCAGGGGAATCCCCCCACTGGCGGTGATGCTGGACGGGGGGGCGGCGGCGGAGGAGGCGGCGCCACCTGCACCGGCGGCACAGCCACGGAGGCTTGCAGCGCCCAGAACGTGCCGGCCTAGAGCGCCTCCTCCAGCGCTCGTTGCGCCTCTGACTCACGCATGGCGAGCGCCTCCTCTGTTGTGGCTGCTTGGAGCTTCGGAGGTGATACGGGTGTGACACAAGGGGACGAGTTCGTCCTTTGCGTTTAGGCGCCATTGCCGGGGATTTGATAGGATAGCAAGGGTTAGGGTTTGAGAGAAGAGGGATCAAAAAGAGCAAATAGAAGATACGGGATTGTTATTGCTTGATTCCCAATTACATGGACGGCATGCTTATATATGCATTGCCTTGGTACAGTTTAATTCAACTAGGACTCAGAGGTCTAATCTAACTTGGACTCTATCTTCCTATTATGGGTCACGTACTTCTGCAGCTGCCGTAGCTGACTCTAACTCCTCCCTTACGGCAGCTGTGCCTTCTCCTTCTATATGCCTGGCCCCAATATACGTCCACATCATTACTCCCTCCCTGGAGAAACAGCTTGTCCTCGAGCTGGACATCCAGATAAAGCTCTCTGAAAGCCTGGAGTTGCTCCCAAGTTGCTTCTACCTCAGACAGCCCCTGTCAATGAACCAAAACTTCCGATTCACCACGACGTTTGCGAGCTCGAGTCACTTTAGCCGGAGTAGGTATTGCCCTGCCATGGGAAAGTGGAGGCAATTCTGGAGTAGCTGTAGGTGGTTCCCCATGAAACTTCTTGAGAAGACCGACATGAAACACATCATGAATACGAGCAGATGCTCGGAGCTGGAGCCGATAAGCAACATCACCAATTCGTTCCAGAATCTGAAATGGACCGTAAAACTTGGGTGCTAATTTAGCATGTGCTTGAACAGCCATCGATGCAGCCTGTCAATGATGAAGTCGAAGCCAAACCCAATCACCTACATCATAATGAATGTCACGATTGGTACGGTCATAGTACTCTCGCATGACCTGTTGTGCCAACTGTAAGCAATCTTTCACCTCCATGATGAACTCATCTCGCTCCAAAAGAGAACGGTCAACAGCTTCCAACCGAGAACTGCCTAGTTCATAGGATAAAAGTGTTGGAGGAGGTCGGCCGTAAACAACCTCAAATGGACTGGTCTGAATAACTCTTTGATAACTTGTATTTAGCAATACTCAGCCCATGGAAGCCATTTAACCCAGTCACGTGGTCGATCCCCTGAAAGGCATCTCAAGTACATGACAATAATCCGGTTGACTACCTCTGTTTGGCCATCAGATTGTGGATGAAATGCTGAACTAAAATTGAGCTTGACACTGGAGAGACGAAAAAGCTCTTTCCAAAAGTTACTTGTGAAAGTAGGGTCATGATCACTGACAGTGGATTGAGGAAGGCCGCGCAACCGCACAATCTCATCAAAAAAGATGCGAGCAACTGAGCTAGCGGTATATGGGTGAGATAAAGCAATGAAGTGCGCATACTTGGAACCACCACCGACAAAAGGACAGTTTTTCCATTTACCTTCGGCAAGCCTTCCACAAAGTCCAAAGATATACCAGCCCAAACTTGGCTAGGAATTTCCAATGGTTGCAAAAGCCCAGCTGGATGCAAATGTTATGTTTTATTCCGCTGACAGATTCTACAACTACGAACATAATCTGCCACGAGCTGCTTGTCCTTGGAAATACGAAAATCAGCCCGAACACACCGGAGCGTCTTTTGTATTCCTTCATGGCCCATATCATGTACTGCTGCAAGTATAATAGATACAAGAGCAGAATCCGATGGCACAAAAATCTTTCCTGCATGGGTGATTAATCCATCAACGACCGCCCATTGTGTACCAAGGTTTACCAAGGTCACCATACTCAATTTGTGCTTTCTTGGCAACAAGGATAGGGTTAGATAGTGTCTCTGCCCGTAAATCATCCAACAAGCCTACATGTGGTCCAGACAACAAAAGCACTGCTGCAGCAGGTTCATCCCGGCGTGACAAGGCATCTGCCACACGATTTTGATGTCCCGGCTTATATTCCACTGTGAAATCAAAGCCCAATAACTTGCTAACCCACTGATGCTGAGGTATTGTTGAGAGACGCTGATCCAGGAGGTACTTCAAACTATAATGTTGCAAAGCTTAAATTAAATATTCCATCTTTTGAGGGTAAATATAATCCTGATGCATATCTTACATGGGAGATGGAAGTAGAACAACGTTTTGCAATATCCTGAGAATATGCGTGTTAGTGCTGCTACATGTGAATTTACTAAATTTGCTTCCCTTTGGTGGTCTGAGTATTGTCGTTTAAATCCTACTACTATTCCTCGTACTTCGACTGCTTTAAAAACTACTATGCGTGTTCGTTTTGTGCCTCCCACTTATCAACGTGATTTATTAAAGAATCTGACACGTTTGGAACAAGGAAAAAAAATCTGTAGAAGAGTATTATCAGGTATTGCAATCGGGGATGGTTCGGTGTGGTCTTGTTGAATCTACTGAACAAATGCTTGCACGTTTCTTTGGTGGATTAAACAAGGACATTCAACACATATTAGACTATAAGGAATATAATTCCATCACTTGTTTGTTTCATCTTGCTTGCAAAGTCAAGCGTGAAGTCTTGAGATCGCCGAACACCATGGAAGAGGCCTAATAATTCTGCAGGTCGCACATCCACTTGGACATCCCGACAATCGGCGCCTCCTTCTCGTGATTCTCCATCACTACTACCACATCCAAGGCCACCACAAGATTTCCGTCACCTCCTCCACCGTCATCCAATGCTCCCGTCAGAGCGTCTTCTATGGCTTCCACGGTAAAACAAAGGATATACAATGCGAGTGATGGGGTTTTGGTAATATTGAGAGATGCACAACACAACGTGTTATGATGGTCGTGATGATGGTCAATATGATTCATGAGTGACTTTGATGAAGATACATTAGCCCTTATTTACGCTTGAGATGGAGACAATTGTGATTCGATGAAGAGAGAGGTAATGGGAGCTAAAGCTGGCGATCAATACAAGAGCTTAATTACACAACGTGTGTTGAGTGTGCAATTGAGGAAATCGAGCAAGATCAACGCCACAACCTATTCCAAACACGTGGTGTTGTCAAGGAAAGAGCTATAAGGATCATCATTGATGGAGGAGTTGTAATAATCGCTAGTGTTGACATGGTAGAAGCTTTCACTTCCAACAAGACAACGCACACATTCATATTACATCCAATGGTTTGAGAGTTCTCGCAAGATCAAGGTAACAAGAACTGCAGCGTGCATTTTACTATTGGTACATATTCTGATTTTGTTGATTGTGATGTTGTACCTATGCAAGCTTGTTCTTTGTTACTTGGTAGACCATGGCAATTTGATAGAGAATATGTTCATAATGGCAAAACTAATCACTATTCTCTTATGCAGGATGGAAAGAAAATTGGTCTAAAACCTATGACTCCCGAACAGATTTTAAAAGATGATCTTGCTAGAGCTAGTAGAGCTAAAATTGAGGAGAAAAATAAAAGTGAGAATCAGATTGTTGTTGCAGATTTTGTACCACCAAAGAACACTAAATCTGATTCTAAACATGCTACTGAAATTCGTTTGAAGAGTCCATGTATGCTTGCAAATAAAATTGATATTGCTGAACTAGATGTAAACAATACTCAATATTATGCAATTATCTGCAAAGAGGTTTTGTTTTTATTTGAGGATATGCCTCCTTCTTTGCCACCCGCTATTGCTAACCTTTTGCAAGAATATGAGGACGTCTTTCCCGCTGAGCTGCCACCAGGACTACCTCCTATTAGAGGAATTGAGCACCAAATTGATCTAATTCCTGGTGCTACGTTGCCCAACCGCGCGCCATATAGAACCAATTCAAAGGAGACAAAGGAGATACAACGCCAAATTCAGGAACTACTCGACAGAGATCATGTTCGTGAGTCCCTTAGCACTTGTGTTGTTCCTATTATTTTGGTACCTAAGAAAGATGGTTCTTCGCGCATGTGTACTGATTGTAGAGCTATCAATAATATTACTATTCGATATCGTCATCCTATTCCACGTTTGGATGACATGCCTGATGAATTGAGTGGCTCTACCATGTTTTCTAAAGTTGATTTGCGTAGTGGTTACCACCAGATTCGTATAAAATTAGGAGATGAATGGAAAACAGCATTTAAAACTAAGTTCGGTTTGTATGAGTGGTTAGTGATGCCGTTTGGTTTAACTAATGCACCCAGCACTTTCATAAGATTAATGAACGAAGTTTTATGTGCTTTCATTGGACGTTTTGTGGTAGTCTACTTTGATGATATTCTGATTTATAGCAAATCTTTAGAGGATCATTTGGACCATTTACGTGTTGTTTTCAATGCTTTATGTGATGCACGTTTGTTTGGTAATCTTGAGAAGTGCACCTTTTGCATCAATCGAGTTCGTTTCTTGGCTATGTTGTTACATCACAGGGTATTGAAGTGGATCCAGCCAAGATTGAAGCTATTGAGAATTGGCATGACCCAAGACGGTCACACAAGTAAGGAGTTTTCTTGGCCTCACGGTTTTTATAGGCGCTTTGTCGAAGACTTTGGATCAATTGCCGCAATGAATGAACTTACCAAGAAGGATGTGCCCTTTGTTTGGGGCGATGCACAACAACAGGCCTTCGTCATATTGAAAGATAAGCTAACACATGCTCCCTTACTCCAACTTCCTGATTTTAATAAGACATTTGAGCTTGAATGTGATGCTAGTGGAATTGGTTTGGGAGGTGTGTTATTACAAGAGGGAAAACCTGTTGCATATTTTAGTGAGAAATTGAGTGGGGCTAGTCTGAACTATTCTACTTATGAAAAAGAATTATATGCGTCTCTTCAGACATTAGAAACTTGGCAACATTATCTATGGCCTAAAGAATTTGTAATACATTCTGATCATGAATCTTTGAAGCATATTCATAGTCAAGCTAAGTTGAATCGTCGTCATGCAATGTGGGTTGAATTTATTGAGTCTTTTTCTTATGTTATCAAACACAAAAAGGATAAAGATAATATTATTGCTGATGTTTTGTCACGCCGTTATACTTTGTTATCTCAACTTGACTTCAAAATATTTGAATTAGAAACTATTAAGGAACAATATGTGCATGATGCTGAATTTAAAGATGTGTTACAGAATTATAGAGATGGTAGAACATGGAACAAGTTCGTCTTCAATGATGGATTTGTGTTCCGTGCTAACAAATTATGCATCCGAGATAGTTATGTTCGTCTTTTGTTGTTACAGGAGACGCATGGAGGAGGATTGATGGGACACTTTGGTGTCAAGAAAACGAAGGATGTTCTTGCTGCACACTTCTTTTGGCCACGTATGCGTCGAGATGTTGATAGATTTATGGCACGCTGCACTACTTGTCAAAAAGCTAAGTCTCGCCTTAATCCACATGGTTTATATATGCCTCTTCCTGTTCCTAGTGTTCCTTAGGAGGATATTTCTATGGACTTTGTTTTGAAATTGCCACGTATAGAGAAAGGGAGGGATAGTATTTTTGTTGTTGTGGATCGGTTTTCTAAGATGGCACACTTTATTCCTTGTCATAAAACGGATGATGCTGCGCATATTGCTGATTTGTTCTTCCGTGAAATTGTTCGTTTATATGATATGCCAAATACTATTGTTTCTTATCATGATATTAAATTTTTTAGCCACTTTTGGAGATGTTTATGGGCTAAGTTGGTGACTAAATTGTTGTTTAGTACTACATGTCACCCCCAAACTGATGGCCAAACTGAAGTAGTAAATAGAACTTTGTCTAGTATGCTGCAGGCTGTTTTAAAAAGAACTTAAAATTGTGGGAAGAGCATTTACCTCATATAGAATTCGCTTATAATCGTTCGCTGCATTCTACCACAAAGATTTGCCCGTTTGAGATCGTGTATGGTTTTGTTCCTCGTGCACCTATTGATTTATTGTCTTTACCTTCTTCGGTGCAAAATAATTTAGATGCTACACAACGCGCTAAAATGATATTAAACTTGCATAAGACTACTAAAGATAACAAAGAACACATGAATGCTAAGTATAAACTTGCTGGGGATAAAGGGAGAAAGCATGTTGTGTTTGATGTTGGAGATCTTGTTTAGTTACATTTGCGTAAAGATCGTTTTCCTGATTTACGCAAGTCTAAGTTAATGCCGCGTGTTGCTGGTCCCTTTAAGGTGTTAGAGCAAATAAACGATAATGCATATAAACTTGAGTTGCCTGCAGACTTTGGTACGGTTAGTCCTACGTTTAACATTGCAGATTTGAAGCCTTACTTTGGTGAGGAAGATAAGATTGCGTCGAGGACGACTTCAATTCAAGAAGGGAAGCATGATGTGGACATCCCATCTATTGATACAACCGTTATACCTACAGCTACACATATACAAGGACCTATCACAAGATCTCGTGCCAAACAACTTAATTATCATGTACTTTCGTTTCTTAAAACTATTCCTCACATACATAAGAATATGATGCTGCCTAAATCAGATTTATTTATTACTCTTAGAAATGATGGACCAAGCATGGATGAGAGGGACATGCATTGGAGCATGGCCATGCATGGAGATGGCAGCAAGCATGTGATGATTCAAGAGAAGGCCACGGATGAAGATTTCAGAACTTTGAGGTCACCATAATGAAGAAAGAAGGCTTGGACGAAATATTCAAGATCAATACTTTACGAATTCGTCCATAGCTTAATATGGTGCTGCGACACCTTTATTTTGGGCCAGCCCATGTAATTTTCATGATTTTAATTAGCCACTTTTAGAGTCTCAGATTTGAGGAAAAGGACTTTTAGGGTTGGATTCGGCCACCACTTCCATGGCTGGCCGAAACCCCACCTTTTCGCCCTTAAATACTCCCCATAGCCGACCCCCTAGACTCGGATTTTGTTTAGACATTAAGTTAGCCATCATAGCAACTTCGCCAAGGCTCGAGCGTCGCAGAGGCCTCTTGTACTTTGCACCTATACAGGATCCCACCTTTTCAATAAAGTTTTTATCTTAATCCGCAATATCTTGATTGCAATATTAGTTCTTACTTGTTATCGATTTCAGGTAGGAATTAAGACCCTCACTGGTCAGGCTGATCGTGTTCCCGCAGGATCGGTAACCTCCAGCAGATTGGCCTAGCGAGCGCTCATGCTCGCACGTGTAGTCGGATCGTCAAGCCCGAACTCCACCATATCAACTATCACCATCTCATCGAAAGATCGGACATCTTTGCCCTATCAGTCTGGCCAGTGCAGATCCCAGGGAGAGCATGGAGCGAGACGTGAGGTGCGTCTGTATCTTCCACATTCTCAGTGTCCTCATTCCCATCATCAACTACCTCCAGCATGTATAAGCAACGGTGGCCCCAGACGAACTTCTCATCACAATTAAAGCAAAGACCTTTCTCACGCTTTGCTGCCATCTCAGACGGAGTCAATCGCTTAAAAGGGCGTGTCGCACCTTCAGCCACATTGCCCTCTGCTCCCTATGTTGCTTTAGGGTATGCGCCTTGGTTTCGGTACTGCTGTCCTGATCTAGCCGGGGGCTTAGGCACGCCAGTTGCAGTAGCTGCCACTTTAGCCTGCAGTTCATGAGCACGGCAAGGCTCATTGCAGTGTCCAAGTCTTGTAGGTTTTGCAGCTCCACGTCGATCTTCAACAGGTCGATCAATCCAGAGGTGAAGATGGACACCTGTTGTGCCATGGACAAGGATTCGATGTGGCCCAAAAGTGCTAAGAACTTTTCTTGATACTCTGCGATAGTTCCTGTCATCCGAAGCCTTGTTAATTCACCCAAACAATTGGATCGAAGCAGAGGGCCACATCGAAGATGACAACGATCTTTAAAACGAGGCCACGAAGGGATGCCTTCTCTACGCTCCAGCTGCATGTACCACGTCTGGGCAGTCCCAGTCATATGGTATGCAGCAAGCCATACCTTGTATGCTTCATCTGTCCTCTGTCCCCCAAAAGAACTGCTCACATCTGTTTAGCCATCCGAGTGGATCTTCCTTTCCATCAAAAGTGGGAAAATCCAGCTTGTGGTAGCGAGGTATGCCGGCGGTGTCAGCGAGGTGGGGCACCGCTGGTGGCACATGCGGCGTAACAAACGGGGACGGACGTTGTTGTCCTAAGGGAAGTGACATTGGTGGCAACCCAAAGTTGGTCGTAGCCGGAGCTGAGGCAACAAAAGTAAGGTTAGCGACTAGGTCTGTAGCAGCCGACGACGTTGATAGGGGAAACTGTGGTCTCGATGGTGCCAAGTCCTTCGAAGGAGCGTACAAGCCTGCCTGGCCACCTGGTTTAAGCTCCAGCACCTTCACACAGATCTCAAGCGTGTTGACGCTGTCCTGGATGACTTTGTTGGTCTCTTGGATTTGCTTTTGCATAGATCAAGAATTGATGCCATGATGTCATCTGTGGTGTAGGTTGGCTGCTTCGCCTTCTCCGCATCTGTAGCCATGGTGGTCGGCTCTGATACCAGATGTTGTGGTTGCTTGGAGCTTCGGAGGTGATACGGGTGTGACACAGGGGGACGAGTTCATCCTCTGCGTTTAGGCGCCGTTGCCGGGGATTCGATAGGATAGCAGGGGTTAGGGTTTGAGAGAAGAGGGATCAGGAAGAGCAAATAGAAGATACGGGATTGTTATTGCTTGATTCCCAATTACATAGACGGCATGCTTATATATGCATTGCCTTGGTACAGTTTAATTCAACTAGGACTCAGAGGTCTAATCTAACTTGGACTCTATCTTCCTATTATGGGTCACGTGCTTCTGCAGTTGTCGTAGCTGACTCTAACTCCTCCCTTACGGCAGATGTGCCTTCTCCTTGCCTTCTCCTTCTATATGCCTGACCCCAATATACGTCCACATCATCCTCGGTGAGGCCCGGCGGCATGAGGGGCACGCCGTCCTCCTCCTCGACCTCCTTCACCTCCTAGTTGACGCCTGCGGCCACCAGCTCCTCCGCCGAGGCCCTGAGGCCATCGTGGTACATGCACTTGTCGATGCGCGGCGACGGTAGCGGTGGCACCACGAGGCGGAAGGTGATGCCGCGAGCCCGTCACGACGGTTGCGTCCGTGTTGCACCACGACCCGAGGAGATGGCAGTGGCACCGGCGGCATCACCCGTGGCCTGCCGAAGGAGTGGCGGCGTGGCATCTGCGAAGAGGGTGGTAGCCAAGCCAGGCGAGGACCTCGTCGACGTCGAGGTTGTCCCTGTGGAACGGCCCGCCGTAGGGCACACGGTGCACCGCATCCTCACGCTCTTGCTGGATGATCCTGGCCTAGTAGCCATTGTCCAGCCAACCGAGGTCCTGCTGGTTGATCGCCGGCTAATCTAACTTGGACTCTATCTTCCTATTATGGGTCACGTACTTCTGCAGCTGCCGGCGATCAACCAGCAGGGACCGGAGGTAGTCGCTGACCTCCCAAAGGTCGTCACCTGTGGGGAGTGGCAGGATGGCGTTGCCATCGTGGGCAATGTTTTGGCCGCCAAGCATGCGCCAGTCCGGCGACACGAGGATGTTCGCCTCATAGAGTACCGTCGCCTCATCGAGGCTCAGGTCGCGCGCCCTCGCGCCGCCACTCCTGTCGGCAGCACTAGCCTAGCCCCTGGTTGTCGGGGGCGGCAAGGGAGTGCCAGACAGTTTAGTGGGCGGCCCAAACTGCCGGCACCGGTTGGGGGCCGCCGATGCGGGCCGATTTTTGGCCTCCACCCCCAACTCGGTTGGGGGCCAGGTTGGGAGCGCCGGTGGAGATGTTCTCATACTGATCCTAATTGTCTATAGAAATAAGATGCTTAGATCCCTTAAAGATGTTTTTCCAAGTTTTTTGCTTTCCACCCTTGGCATTTAAGCTGGCTATATAATGACTGACACTGTTTAATTATGAGTCAAGCAAAGAGATAATCCATGTATCCCATATCTCCTCTCATGTCCTACCTATCAGTGACAGCGTGTCATCGCCATCACAGGATAGCATCACACAGCAAGAGCCCAAGGCCATATCCTCACGGCAAGCCTCTATAATGAAATGAACGTGGCCCCAGCATGCACCACCTAACACCATGTTTATAAATGCTAAGCGGCATGAATGGTTTTCTATCAATAATGCTACTTCCTTCTTCCTCCGATCCATATTAGTTGACTTCAATTTGGATGTATCTATCACACTAATATGGGTCGGAGGGAGTAGTAAAATGTAATGTAATACTAGTATAATTGAAAAATGCTGCCAAACTCATTAAGGCAAACGATCCAAAATGAAAACAACAGAGCACCACATATCAGCCGCTAACACAAGAGAACAACAAGCAGCGTTATGCTAACAGCGAATGCACAAGCTTTTTTTTTCTTTTTAGGAAAGCGAATGCACAAGCTAAGAGGACGTATCAGAACAAAACGAATTGATGGAACGGGAATGAAGCAGTAGCTAAATCCAACTTAAATTATCACCCTATAATAAAAGCAAGCAGCAGTAGCTAGCAGCGAATGCACAAGCTAAAAGCGCATAAAAAGACGAATTGACGGAACAGGAATGAAGTAATGTCATAGCTAAAGGCCGGTCAAATCATCACCCTAGAACATGGGGTTACCCAATTCAATCCAAACAGCACAAGAAAACCCTCATGCTGTTGTATCATTCAAGAGGTAGTACAAATCCATGTAATGGTCGAATCGAGTACAATCATTCTGATCCAAACCCTAACTTCTCATTCCCCACAAATGGGAAATTCAAATAGACAGATTTGGAAAATCCAATCAAATCGTAGGCAAACTAGATCCACGAGCACAAAGGTTGCTCAAACCTGACTAGTATAAAATTGGTAGAAACCACTTCCAAGCCGGACACAATTAAAACATAACACGAGAGAGAGAGAGAGAATAGAGGAGGGGGGTGTTACGAGGGGATCTGGTGATGCATATAGAGGACGAAGCCGACCAGTTCCTTCACCACGTGGAACATCTCCGACCGCCGGAGCGCCGCAGCCACTTGCACCTCTACTGATCCTGGCCCCTGCCTCTCGTCAACTCCCGAAGAAATCGTGGTCGCCATCATACCCTTGATTGCCGCATGCCGCGGACCGTTGCAAGGGCTCTTTTGTACCAACTAGATCCGTCTCGGCACCCCGGGCCGCGGCTGTTAGGGCATCTCCAACTGCTAAATAATCCGTTTATGTTATTTGAGTCGGGTCAGGTAGGGGTTCAGTCTGTCGGCCTGCGCCAAGCGGCCCGATCTATTTATCAGCGCTGGCTGGCCAAACATTTAATACACTATGCCCGCGCGTTGCTGCGGAAGAGCAATGATGTTTTTGACTTTCTAGATTTTTTTTCATGGATATTATAAGATATAGTGATTGATCAAATAACTTAGAGTAACGAATCACTTGGGGCAATAGAAGAGGAATCGTGAAAAAGAAAGTAAGCACAAGTCCTTCAATTTCTCAAAAATAAAATATACTACTACTTGTCTATTCGGTACTCTACTTATTTTGGGTTATATATATACGACACGCAGCCAAGTTCAGAAAATAACCGCCCAGAACAGCTGGCCCATACTTAAAAAAAAAGCTGACCCAGCCAAGTTGGTCCATAGCCAGAGACCCAGGCCCAGTCAGGTGAACGAGTCGTGATGCCCTACCTCGTATCCTGCTCGAGACTCCTTTTGCTAGCCTTCGCTTGCGCCGCCAGCAACCCTCGTCGACCGGCTTTCTCTTCTCGGCCCCGACTCCATCCTCCGTCCCCGCCTTCATCATAGAGTGTCGCTGTGGAGCTCCTCCGAGGGCAACTCGGGCCGCTCAGCCTTTCTCCCTCACGACCCCTCCGCCCGCCATAGGCGTCGCTCGTGGAGCTCCCCTTGTATAAAATGAGATGAGTGTGAAGCACACTATCATTAGAGAAGAAAGAGGCTGGTAGAAGATTAGTGTGAAGTCACTTGCTTGAGAACCCCGAGATGGTCTCAAAGGCACGGATAATTATAGACAGGCCCAAATCCCACAATTTCAAACTGCCCAAATCCCAATTTCTATGGAGCGATACCTTGCAAAACGGGATCATTCTAGAAGCTAATTTGACGAACTAAAAACTGAGGCTTACCACAATCAGACTGAACGAATCCCAGCGACAGACACTCACACACGTAAATAAACTTCACAACTCACCGACACTCGTACACATAAACAAACTTCACAATTCAAGCATCAACGGGCTGTAATTCGAGACAGGAACAAGACGTTCGAGAGTCGAGCCCAGCATTCGATCAATCTGTCTCGGTTCGTCGGCGGCTTCAAACACGCACATGCTCGCGCCCAACCACCCACACAGACGCACGCACAGGGGGAGGGACACCTACCGGTTTGTCTGGCTGGCCAGCCGCCGCGCCCTCCGGGAAAAAAACTTGCGCAAATTACGCGCCCAGTCCCATCCGCGCCGCTGCCGTCACCGCCACTGAGCTGGTGGAAACTTGGGTGGACGACTGGAGCGGTTGACTCCGCCGGACACCGACGGACAAAAAAGAATGAATTTGACTTATGAATGGCATGGTGGGTAATATACTCGAACTGATAGGGGTAAAACCGTCTAAAAAAGTGTAGGTACTACAAGAAACACTCCTTCCTTTATTATTAGGTATAGATTTGCAAATATTATTATATATTATTATATAATTAACTTTTAGTATGCAAATAAACTGGACTAGGTAATCAAATTGAAATAGTGCTTATATATAGATAGTTCAGTCTCATATGATTCGATGAAAAATAACTAAACCGTCAATTAACATAAAACAAATAGAGGATTTAAACATTGAGATTTCCCGCACGAGCCCATATATGCTCAACCAAATTCAGTTGAAGTCGTTCATGGGTTTGCTTGTGACGCAAATTTTCATGCACTTGCATGAAATCTTCCCACGATGCTAGACCTGACTCTAGCTCATCAACTGACCCTAAAAGTTTCAGCCTTGATCTAAGATGTCGTCATCACGCTCGTCCTCGACGATCATGTTATGAATGATGACACAAGCAGTCATCACATCTCACATCCTCTTTGTGCTCCATGTTCTAGAAGGTACCGAACAATAGCCCATCTTGACTGAAGCACGCCAAATGCTCGCTCCACATCCTTCCTAACGGCCTCTTGCTTTTTCGCAAACCTCTTGCACTTCTCATCTCCATGATTGCGGATTGTCTTCACAAAGGTGGCCCAGGAGAGGTAGATACCGTCAGCAAGATAGTAACCCATATCATATGGACTGTCATTGATCTGATAAGAAATCTGTGGAGCTGCCAGCCTAGCAAACATCGGAGACCGCTGCAGCACGTTGATGTTATTATTTGATCCAGACATGCCAAAAAAAGAGTGCCAAATCCAGAGATCTTATGATGCAACTGCCTCTAGTATGACGGTGCACCCCTCTACATGCCCTTTGAACTGTCCTTGCCAACGAAAGGGACAGTTCTTCCACTGTCAATGCATGCAGTCGATGCTGCCAAGCATACCAGGAAACCCCCTTCTCTCGTTGATGGACAAAAGACGGATAGTGTCTTCGGTGTTTGGCTCTATCGGGTAAACTTTGTCAAACACCACAATAATCACGCTGCAAACCGATACATAGCCTTATGGCATGTGGACTCCCTCATGCGCATGTAATAAGAGGTCACCGGGGACTCCATATGCAAGATGTCGAATGGCAGCAGAACATTTTTGGTAAGAGGAGAAGCTAATCTTACCTGTGCAATCGTACTTGGCCTCAAAGTAGTTATCGTACTTCGTCACCCCATTGAGAATTTGCAAGAACGGGTCCCTCGACATCCGATAGCGGCGACGAAATGCCTTCTCTTTAAAGACTGGATTAACTAGATGAAAGTAGTCCTTATAAAGGCGTATGTGGCCATCTTCTCGGTCGCGCTCCTGGTTGGCTTGGCGCCGCTTGGACGAGTCACCTCTGCGCGGCGGCAGGAGGTAGTGGTCATGCACCATCTGTGCAGCCGCCAGCATAATCTCGGTCTCACCATCGGACTCCTCCTCGGAGGATGACTCCACAAAATTCTTATAGAAGAACTCCATTGCCCTTTGGCTGCTGCCCATCTACAAAATATGCGGCCGTGAATGGCGATGGAAACTCCTACAGCGGGCTTGACAAAACCTAAAAAGGACCGGCGAACATACCTCAGGCAATTGATCGAGTGGGTTGTGCGCCACGCAGAGGGTGTCGCGCGCCCAGTCCAATGGCGGAGACCGAGGGCGGCGAGATTGCCTGTGGCACGACCAGACAACTTCGGCAACGCGTGTGGCCTGCGGTGGTGCTCGATATCGCGGGGGGTGTCGGCGGCAGAAAGTGATGGCGGCGGCAAAGACTACGCCTGCTCGAGACCGAGCGATATGGAGTGCGCGAGGGTTTAGGAGAGGAGAGCTTTGTTGTGCCACTGGCAGGAGGGCCCGAGCGAATTATTGGGAGGACACCCCGCGCTGTCCGGGCCGACGCAACCGAGCCTCAGATTAGATGCATGGATGGGTCGGGCCGAACCGTCGAATGGGTCGGCCCGCTAGGCGGCGCACGCCCAACGCGTCCGCGCGGAGAGTTTCGGACACACCGCGACCGTTTGGGTCGACCCGGTGGAGATGCCCTTAGACCAACTCCAACCGAATAACACAAATCGACAGAATACATAAAATTGACACAAGTTTAAAAGGATTTCACAAACTAAACTTGCAGTGAAACTATTTTATTCTACTAACCCTTTTGTGTAGCGCCTAATAAAAAGTCTTCACACTACACAGTATAGCGCATATGACAAAGGCACTACACCTCTTTCCAGCGTGGCACGGGTCCTAGGGGTCGTTCCGGTAGTGCCTCGGCGTAAGGCGTTACAGTACGAAGTGTAGCGCCTAAGAGTTAGACGTTGTACTTATGTTTATATAAGGTGCGTATCTATATTAGTCAAAACATTTTCTTAGCCTAGATGGCTGAGCCCTTTGGTTTTGATTTGGACATCCTAGGTTCAAGTCCTACTTTGCTCTTCTTTATTTTTCTGAGCTGCATTTTTATGGAAAATGGATGATGTGCTGTTCAAATGTTTCTTCTAGTATGAACATTGAATTAACATATTATATTTGCATGAAATTTTTTAGTTTCAGATTTTTGTGATGTGTACGATGATCAGAAGCCACAACTTGTTGCTGGTTTAAGAAGAACTAGCAAAAGTGCTCGTGCTTTGCATCGGAAAATCATTCTATCTTTTTTGTCAAACCTTGGAGAGGCCAGGTCAAGGAGAAGATCATCAAGGACGTGGTCACCGCGCTAGCCAGCCTGGTCGAGCCTGGTCATCGCATCCGCTCGGTTGATCTGTGTGGTCCCTAGTCCTTTGCTGCTAATATGTGCTAACATGTGATACCCAGAGAGGTGTGTGTGGATCCGGACGACGGACAATCGAGAAAGGTGTATGTGACGACCAAGAGAGAGGGGCGAGATAGGATGGCATAGATGGGATAAAATATACTCCCTCCATCCAGAAATAATTTAATATATCTAAATACATTTTAGTGTATAAATATACTTATATATAGACGAACTCAAGTCGATTATTCTGTACCGAGGGAGTATTTAGCTTAAGGAAAACAAGTAAGTACATGCAGTTAAGTTTCATCGTAGCTTGCTCATCGTTTACGTTTACATGTACGCAAATTTCTTTCCCGTATAACCCAGCTGATCTTTTTCGGGAGGACCACGAGCTGGGCTAAGTAGTTGTCTTGGTTAGGCCCCCTGTTTCAGGCCCGCACACAGGCGAGAAGCGAGAGTACGCGGCCGCATTCACTCGACTCCTTCTTCCTTCCTGCTACCGCCGCCAGCCTGGTTTTCTCTCCCTTATTCTCTCCTTGCACGAGAGCCCCGATTCTGACGACCCTGTCTCTCTCCTCGCCAACCCCTAATCAACCCCGCCCGTTGAACTCCCTGCCGAGCGCACTTTTCCCTAATCACCCCCGTAGGGATGTAGAGGCTGGCGGCGCCAAGACCGAGCAGGCCTAGGATGGTCAAGGCGATGGAGGGCCGACCCCCACCCACGCGTCGTGTCGACCCCACCATCCCTGGCGCTGGCAGTCCTGGCAGTGACGTTGGTGGGAGCGCCGCGTCGAGGAGGTCTCCGAGCTGTCCGGGGAGCGAGATTGCTGGCAGACCCCCACTCTCTCCATCCCCGGACGATTCTTGCCGATGCACACCCTCTCCATCCCCGGCCCGGCCATCTTGATGCCGATTGCTGCCCTGTGCGTCGATATCTTTGGGAAATTTGTAGTCGCTCCAGGTGTTCCACATCGCGGCCAAAAAAAGGAACCGTCCAGTTTCCAATTAGCATAGGATCTTCCGGCCGGCCGGGGGCGGCGACGGCAGAGTGGTGGTCGCTGGAGAGTAGGGACGAGCACGATGTCAGCGGAGACAGGAGCGGCGGATAGAGGTAAAAATATCTAACACAAAAACGTTTCAGTGGTATTGGTACGTATTATGTACTTTGGTGGGAGGGCAAAATCGGAAAGAAAAGGGCTGGTTGACACAAGCGTCGCTGCTTTTATTATTAGGTATAAATTAAGGTTTATAACTCTTTCTTATGTATTAAATGTTTGCTTAATATCTTTAATATGATAATTGTGTGAGTCTATGAAGACAGTAAAGTCATGTCATAGTGCCTGGATTTTTTTACATTATTCTCATATAGGAAGCATGGAAGCGCCATCTTTTTCTCTTTTTCAAGTTCACACGCTATACTTGAGATTTCTGTAAGACGAAAGCAAAAAGAACAGTATAGTAGTCAAGTTCTTCGTGAAAAGCTTGCCTTAGTTGATCTTGCGGGCAGGTAACTATTGTTTTTGGAATGTTGTTTATTTACCCTGTCAATTAAAGCAAGATGTAAAACAATTTTCTATAAATAGCGAGGCTTCTAAAACGAACAACTTCGGCCAAAAGCTAAGAGATCGAGCCAACATTAATAAATCACTTCTAGCAATAGCAAATTGAATCATGCCTTTAGCAAGCAAAATAAGAAAAGTCTTGCATATGTTCCATACCGCAACAGGTATTTCAAGTATATATTCTACTACGTGGGATCAAATATGGCTATTTTAGCTGTATAACACCTGCTACTTGTAGCAAATTAACTGGAATTCTCAAGAATGGTATGTCTGATAATTCCCGAACGGTTATGATTGCTACAATATCACAACCTAATGATCTGTATCATCACACTACGAATACGCTCAAGTATGCGGATCGTGCTAAGGAGATCAAAACACATGTCCATGTAAGGGGCCATTTCTTTTAGTTGAATCCTCAGACATTGAGATGTTTTTTCTGTTGATAAATCTTTTCTTCACACGACATAACCAATTACGTTTCTGGATCATACATGCTAAAGTAGCCATTCTATTATTCTCATGTTTTCTACTGCGTGTATGGAGTCTCTTAATGTTCTTCTGAATCATACATCACCGATTACGTTTCTGAATCATAACCGACGAGGGGAAGAAATACAACAAAAATGTAAAAAAATGGTGGGAAGTGGGAGTCAAACACAGAACCTATTGCTCAAGGCTAAAGGGCTCAACCATCCACTATTAGAAAACTAGCTATAGATAGACATACCTTCTGTGGCGCATGGTTCTGATCATGCGTCACAAAAGTTGTTCAGTGGCGCATCTGGAACATTACGCTACATAATAATGAAACTTCTATGGCGCATGGCAATTGGAGATGCGCCATAGAAGTTAGGTGGACCCACACCAGGCCTTGGTCCATGAAACTTCTGTGGCGCATATTATTATATGCGCCACAAAAGTATTAACTTCTGTGGCGCACAAATGCGCCATAGAATCATCAGGTGGGACCCACAGTAGGCGGGCTTTGACCATGCTCTGGCCAACCTTCTATGACGCATATAACGATATGCGCCACGGAACAATTATGTGGGCCCTACTATCTGGACACCTATGACCAAGCTTCTGTGGCGCATATGAGCATATGCGCCACAGAAGAACAAACTTCTGTGGCGCATATATGCAATATGCGCCACATAATAGTGTGCCCTACTCAGATTATATTGAGTGTTTCTAGTACACATTTTCCTCTTGTTTTTCCCAACTAAACAAGTACCAGTGGCATAGGTAGAATACTAAACAATCTACTAGATAGACATGTGGCATACATCATTGCAAATGCACATGCGCATAGCCCTCGAACAACAATGGCATACATTATTGCAAATACACAAACTACAACATTGCAAATCCCTTCACAAAGCTGGTGGGGGCGATGGCGGTGGAAGATGCCAAACCTCCCTGTTCACGCGCGCCTGCAGCCTGCGGACGTGATCCTCCATGGACACATTGGGGTTGACCGCCGGCAGCCACCCGATTGGTTCCGCCATGAGCGCCCTCTCCTCCGGGGACACGAGCACGACGTACAACCTCATGGCCTTGTTGTAGAGGGCCTCGTGCTGTAGCCTGGCCTCCTCCTCGGTTAGGTTGACCTCCGAATCCCGCGGTGGCTGACTCCGAGCACTTCCCCTCGACCTCGCCCCTCCACTGCGAGTAGGCTGCAGGGAACACGAGCGGGTTGTGCTCTCCAGCGAGTCTTCCGACGAGTTGTGGGAAGAAGACATTAGGGGCAGGGATGTTGTTTTGGACAGGGAGTGTGGTATATATATAGAGGGATGTCATTAAAACAGCTATCTACCACCTTTAATTTTGTGCAGATCTGCACTCATTGTTCTATGGCGCATATGGGCCATATGCACCCTATGACCAAGGTTCTGTGGCGCATATGGGTGATATGCGCCATAGAAGATTGAACTTCTGTGGCGCATATCGTCCATATGCGCCATAGAACCCTGTGACCAGATCTGCACAAAAAGGTGGCATCTTTGCACCCCTATCTACCACCATCCATTTCACATCCTTCTTCCCCCTCCTACCAGCTCGTCTTCCTCCTCTCTCCCACCCCATTGTATCCATAATTTTCTACATTTTGTTGTATTTAAACCTACTATAGTTGATAGATTGGTTAGGGAAAGCCTTTCTCCAACTAGTAGATCTAAAATACACTTACTTTTCTCCTCCACATCTCTATTTGTGTACCATTATCTCTCTATAGATCTATTGGTCCACACTCTCTCACATCACGCTCTCGACTTGGTATTCAATATACCCGGTGAGTAATTGGCCATGAATATGCATGTTTTGTAGGTGTAAAGCTTGTCGCGTGGGCGGTGTGTACATGCGATGCATGCATGGCGCAAAGATGATGTTTGTGCATAAAGCTTGTGTGGTGCATGAATGCTTGCATGGGAAGAAGTTTTCCTGTTTTTTCTTGTCTGCCCCGGTGTGGTGCATGGATGTTTGCCGAAATGTTGATTCATTTCCATTTCGGCAAATTTTTGCACCACCCATATGTCCTACTTTTAGGAAAGGTCATGCCGAATTTTTTGGTCGACCATGCATGTGTGTTTGTGTGTGCATAAGGTGTGGTTTCTAATTAACCTACTCTCTGTCTTTTGATCTACACGTGCTGATAGGGCAAAGGTGTCCGATCTTTCAATGAGATGATGATAATCGATTTGGTGGAGTTCGGGCTTGACCATCCGACTACACGTGCGAGCACGAGCGCCGATGCAATCGCTAGGCCAATCTCACGGGTTCTGGATCCTGCGGGAACACGATCGGCGACCGGCGAGGGTCTTAATTCCTACGAAATCGAGAACAAGTAAGGACCAATATTGCAATCAAGATATTGCGGATTAAGAGGAAAGCTTTATTGAAGAGGTGGGATCTGAATAGGTGCAGTACAAGAGGCCTCTGCGACACTCGAGCCTTGGCGGTTGCGACTATGGCTAACAATGTCTAAACAAAATCCGAGTCTTATGGGGAGTATTTAAGGAGGAAAAGGTGGGGTTTCGACCAGCCATAGAAGTGGTGGCGAATCAACCCTAAGTCCTTTTCTCCTCAAACACGGACTCTAAAAGTGGCTAATTAAAATCCTACAAAAATTACATGGGCACGGCCCAAAGTAAAAGTGTCATGACACCATATTAAGCTATGGACGAATTCGTGAAGTATTGATCTTGAATATTTCGTCCAAGCCTTCTTTCTTCATTATGGTGGCCTCAAAGTTCTGAAATCTTCATCCGTGGCCTTCTCTTGGATCATCACACGCTTGCTGCCATATCCATGCATGGCCATGAGAATATGATGCTGCCTAAATCAGATGTATTTATTATTCTTAGGAATGATGGACCAAGCATGGATGAGAGGGACAAGCATTGGAGCATGGCCATGCATGGAGATGGCAGCAAGCATGAGATGATTCAAGACAAGGCCACAGATGAAGATTTCAGAACTTTGAGGCCACCATAATGAAGAAAGGAGGCTTGGACGAAATATTCAAGATTAATACTTCACAAATTCGTCCATATCTTAATATGGTGCTGCGACACCTTTATTTTGGGACAGGCCCATGTAATTTTCGCAGGATTTTAATTAGCCACTTTTTAGAGTCCGTGTTTGAGGAGAAAAGGACTTCTAGGGTTGGATTCGGCCACCACTTCTATGGCTGGCCGAAACCCCACCTTTTCCTCCTTAAATACTCCCCATAGCCATCACTTTAGACTCGGATTTTGTTTAGACATTAAGTTAGCCATCATAGCAACTTCGCCAAGGCTCGAGCGTCGCAGAGGCCTCTTGTACTTCGACCCATACATGATCCCACCTTTCAATAAAGCTTTCATCTTAATTCGCAATATCTTGATTGCAATATTAGTTCTTACTTGTTCTCGATTTCGTGCTCAATTAAGACCTCAGGATCGGTAATTCCGTGAGATTGGCCTAGAGATTGCATTGGCGTCAAGCCCGAACTCCACCCAAATCGACTATCACCATCTCATCGAAAGATCGGACACCTTTTCCCTATCAGGGTGGCCCGATCTTTCACGAATTCCGTGGGGAATCGAGGGGAAAGCGGTGGAAGGGGATGAAATCCACGAACACACACGTGAAGAACTCAATGAACACACTCACACGAAAACACGATACAAGCCGATAGCTCACGCCGGTGGCAACCGGTCCAACACAATCCCTAGGATCGGCGTTGGGCAAGACACTCTCCCACGGCCAACAACGGGGGTGAGAGGCTTGATGAGATCTTGACTACTTGGGCACGAGACACCGAGATCCCAAGGACTTGTACAACTTGAACGCACTAGGCAAAATCCAAGAGGTTTGTGGATAATTTGGTGCTCCTTGTCAAGGAGCATGAGACAAATAGTTGATAGATCCTCAAAGGGGTGTCTTCAACTACAATTATCCAAGTGTAGGGTTTACAATAGAGGGGTGGGGCTTTATATAGGCCAGCCACTTAAACAGGGGTAGTTTAGGGATAAAACTAGAAGTTGGGGCGAAACTGGGGGTTACATGGGCCAGGCCCAAAAGGCCTTGACATGCCTGGCGTCGAGTAGGCCGGAGACTCCGGTGTTGGGTCCGGAGACTCCGGTCTGGGCCGAAGACTCTGGTCAATCTCCGGACCGCCTCCTGAGGGGCCTTGTGCCCCTGCTTGGTTCCTCGGGCAGACTGAGGATGGTCCGAAGACTCCGGTGTACAGGACCGGGGACTCCAGTGTACACCGGAGATTCCGGTGTGCAGCGCTCCAGCAGTGTCTTCTCCTGGTCCTTCTTCCTTGGGGGATTGGTGCGGTGATGTTGCTTCATAGCTGAGGATACACAACGTTGTTGCATGAAGTAGCAAGCCATCCAAATGTATATCACAATCACATGAGGAAAGGAGCGAGTTAACCTTAGCTTGTAGGAGCTTGGCTCGGGCGCGAGTCATTGGTCCACTTAGGGGACTAGGTGTTGTAGATGGAGGTGCGTCCGTAGGACGGGCTGCATCAAGAAACCTGTTGGATTTGTCTTTAGCCCTGGCACACTGCAAAAGGCGACCGTTCAGTACTTAGCATCCCCAGTGGAGGACCTTCTCAGAAGACGAAGAAGCACATGAAGAGAGGTAAGAAAGCCGAGAGCCAACCTCCTCCGAAGAGGATCCGGGCTAAGGATGACGTCGTACCAGCCCGCGAGGATGGCTTGCCCAGGATACATATAGCCGGTGAAGCGATATTGACTCCGGAGCTGTTTCGCCTTGCTGGTGGATGTATGCTCGCTTTGAGTGATAGTATCAAGACACTAGAGGGCATTCTTCTTAAAGACAAAGATCCAAATTACCCGGTTTTCACTGTCAAGGTGCCATTGGACGTGGACTTCGTCCATGAAGCCCCCGCGGACGTGTTCTTCATAGCGTACGAGGACGTCTTCAAGCTGTTTCTCTCGAAACGGCTGGACTATAACATGGTCCGCCTATTCGCGCTCAATCTGGCGATGAAGACCAAGAGAGAGCAAACCCCCTACATCGCGCTAGTGGATCCCTACTACATGCATGATAGCCAGTTGAGGGAAGGATCGGAGACGTGTGCCAAGGTGACGTCGTACCTCGAGAAGTTCATGGTGAACCACGAGAGGACGAACACGCTTCTTTTGCCTTTCTTTCCCGAGTAAGTACACACACCCCCTAGCATTGGTAACTTAGGATTTCTTATAGCTTTCTTCCTTTGCCCCTTTCCAACATTGATGTGGACATCCCTACTATTGATACAACCGTTGTACCTACAACAACACACATACAAGGACCCATCACAAGATCTCTTGCCAAACAACTTAACTATCAGGTACTTTCGTTTCTTGGAACTATTCCTCACATACATGAGAATATGATGCTGCCTAAATTAGATATATTTCTTACTCTTAGGAATGATGGACCAAGCATGGATGAGAGGGACAAGCATTGGAGCATGGTCATGCATGGATATGGCAGCAAGCATGTGATGATCCAAGAGAAGGCCACAGATGAAGATTTCAGAACTTTGAGGCCACCATAATGAAGAAAGAAGGCTTGGACGAAATATTCAATATCAATACTTTACGAAATCGTCCATAGCTTAATATGGTGTTGCGACACCTTTATTTTGGGCCAGGCCCATGTAATTTTCGCAGAATTTTAATTAGCCACTTTTTAGAGTCCGTATTTGAGGGGAAAAGGACTTTTAGGGTTGGATTCGGCCACCACTTCCATGGCTGGCCGAAACCCCACCTTTTCGCCCTTAAATACGCCCCATAGCCGAACCTCTAGACTCGGATTTTGTTTAGACATTAAGTTAGCCATAGTCGCAACTTCGCCAAGGCTCGAGCGTCGCAGAGGCCTCTTGTACTTCGCACCTATTCAGGATCCCACCTCTTCAATAAAGCTTCCCTCTTAATCCGCAATATCTTGATTGCAATATTGATTCTTACTTGTTCTCGATTTCAGGTAGGAATTAAGACCCTCGCTGGTCAGGCTGATCGTGTTCACGCAGGATCGGTAACCTCCAGGAGATTGGCCTAGCGATTGCATTGGCAATCGTGCTCGCACGTGTAGTCGGATCGTCAAGCCCGAACTCCACCAAATCAAATATCGCCATCTCGTCGAAAGATCGGACACCTTTGCCCTATCAAGTGGTATCAGATTTCAGGTTGCTCGGTGAGATTTTACTGTTTTTCGCAGATTAGATCTGTTTTTACCTATAACCCACGAAAAAGCCAAAAACACAGTTAGAGTTTAGATCCATCCTATAACCAATCTACACCTCGCATTATCTTTTCAGTTTTTGCATTGTTGAATTTGTGTCTACATCGTCGCGTTGAGTTGCTGGTCTTAGTGTCTCGTCCCTTAGAGTTTCGAGTTCTGATCATAGTAGTCACCGCCACACTCGCCGATCACCGCCACCATATTCCGCCACCATATTCTGCCTCCATATACCCTAATACTCTGCCACCGCCTTCCTACCGCAACACAGATCCGATCAGTTTCCTGCTATGGTACGAGTCCGAGTAGAGTTATTGTTCCTAGTTATTTCTTTTTACTCTCCTTCTTTGTTGTTTCCGTGTTAAGCTAAAGTCCGTGTCTAGCTCCGAGTCCGGTCGTAAGTCCAGAAGGAGAGAAAAAAAAAGTCTGGAACCGCCTCCAAATTTTTTTTCTGGCTATACTAGTTTTCGGCTTTGGGGATCACTTTTCTCCATCGGCTGTTATAGCGATATTTTTGGCGCTTACGCTTCCGAGCAAAATAAAAATTTCAAATTTTTTTTGGGCTAACCTCTTTAGACCCGTGAGATCAGTTCTAGATACTTGCCATCATAGTGATTTTACGCATCTCGGTTCGCTTCAGGTGCCATATTATCATACGATGCTTGTTGTGTCGTCGTGACATCATTGGTGATCTAGGCTCGCATCTCTAGTAGCCTAGGACCAGTACCATCGTTGAGCATTCTTTCAACTTTTGCATTCTTTGTTTTGAAACCCCTTGCTAAAGCTTCGACTCCACGGATATTCAATCTTTGGGATCCTCGTGGTTGCATCGCCTTTTCTGCTTTTTGTAAGAACTTGTAAGAGCTTCATATATTGCTTGGCGTGACTTCCATCCATTCATTCTATATACCTATAGAAGAACTATTCTCGCGCTCTTGGTCGCGCCTAGGGGAGTACACTCACCACGCCGGATGAAGATCGATGGAAATCCTTAGCTTACCGCCGATCTGGTTGATCGCTGGTTCGCTTGGCCCGGCTCATCGCATTGACGGACTACTACGACCCCGGCGGCGATGTTTACCGAGGTTGAACAACCTCCACGGTACTGGGCCCCCATTACTCTGCCCAGATGCGTGATGATCATGTTGCAAAGCTTAAATTAAATATTCCATCTTTTGAGGGTAAATATAATCCTGATGCATATCTTACATGGGAGATGGAAGTAGAACAACGTTTTGCATGCTTAAAATATCCCGAGAATATGCGTGTTAGTCTTTGCTACATGTGAATTTACTAAATTTGCTTCCCTTTGGTGGTCTGAGTATTGTCGTTTAAATCCTACTACTATTCCTAGTACTTGGACTGCTTTAAAAACTGCTATGCGTGTTCGTTTTGTACCTCCCACTTATCAACGTGATTTACTAAAGAATCTGACACGTTTAGAGCAAGGGAAAAATTCTGTAGAAGAGTATTATCAGAAATTACAAATGGGGATGGTTAGTTGTGGTCTTGTTGAATCTAATGAACAAATGCTTGCACGTTTCTTTGGTGGATTAAACAAGGACATTCAGCACATATTAGTTCAGCAATATCAATTTTATTTGCAAGCATACATGGACTCTTCAAACGAATTTCAGTAGCATGTGTAGAATCAGATTTATTGTTCTTTGGTGGTATAAAATCTGCAGCAACAATCTGATTCTCACTTTTATTTTTCTCCTCAGTTTTAGCTCTACTAGCTCTAGCAAGATCATCTTTTAAAATTTGTTCGGGAGTCATAGGTTTTAGACCAATTTTCTTTCCATCATGCATAAGAGAGTAGTGATTAGTTTTGCCATTATGAACAGATTCTCTATCAAATTGCCATGGTCTACCAAGTAATAAAGAACAAGCTTGCATAGGTACAACATCACAATCAACAAAATCGAATATGTACCAATAGTAAAATGCACGCTGCATCGTTCTTGTTACCTTGATCTTGCGAGAACTCTCAAACCATTGGATGTAATATGAATGTGGGCGTTGTCTTGTTGGAAGCGCAAGCTTCTCTACAATGTCAACACTGGCCAGGTTATTACAACTCCCTCCATCAATGATGATCCAGATAGCTCTTTCCTTGACAACACCACGTGTTTGGAACAGTTGTGGCGTTGATCTTGCTCAGATTTGCTCAATTGCACACTCAACACACGTTGTGTAATTAAGCTCTTGTATTGATCAAGACTTCACTCCCATTACCTCTCGCTCATCAAGATCGTAATTGTCTTCATCTCGGCGTAAATAAGGGCTAGTGTATCTTCATCAAGTCACTCATTGAATCAGACGACCATCTTCTCGCACCATCATCACGCCTGTGTTGTGCACTTGCCTCTCAATATGACCAAAACCCCAGACTTATGCATTGTATATCCTTTATCTTACCCGTGGAAGCCATAGAAGATGCACTACGAGTAGGAGCATTGGATGATGGTGGAGGAGCAGCTGGAAATTTTGTGGTGGCCTTGGATGTGGTAGTAGATGGTGGCGAATCACGAGGAGGTGCTGATTGTCGGGATGTCCAAGTGGATGCGACTGCGAATTATTAGTCCTCCTCCATGGTGTTTGGCGATCCTGCACTTCACGTTCAGCTTTGCAAGCAAGATGAAACAAACGAGTGATAGAATTATATTCCTTATAATCTAATATGTCTTTGAATGTCCTTGTTTAATCCACCAAAGAAACGCAAGCATTTGTTCATTAGATTCAACAAGACCACACCTAACCATCCCGTTTGTAATTCCTGATAATACTCTTCTGAAATTTTTCCCTTGCTCTAAACGTCGATTCTTTAGTAAATCACGTTGATAAGTGGGAGGTACAAAACGAACACGCATAGCAGCTTTTAAAGCGGTCAAGTACTAGGAATAGTAGTAGGATTTAAACGACAATACTCGACCATCAAAGGGAAGCAAATTTAGTAAATTCACATGTAGCGACTAACACGCATATTCTCGGGATATTTTAAGCATGCAAAACGTTGTTCTACTTCCATCTCCCATGTAAGATATGCATCGATTATATTTACCCTCAAAAGATGGAATATTTAATTTAAGCTTTGCAACATGATCATCATCACGCATAGGCGGCGTTGCGGTAGTATTGTCGGGACGACCAGGTACTGTGGAGGTTGTTCAACCTCCTCGTCAAACAGATCGTCGTCGTCGGGGTCGTAGTAGTACCCATCGTCATCCCCAATGTTGCAAAAGCAGCCGACGGAAGTCCGAGAGCCACCGCAGCAGAGTCAGGGGTGTGGCGGCCAAACCAGCAATCCGACCTGATCGGAATGCGCCGTGCGCCATGTGTGGGTGCTTGGAAGCGGGCAATCGTTCAAAAGCTCCTTGAACCGAACGTCAAGCTTGGCGTTGAAGGATTTCTCGAGTCCATCGATCTTGTCCACGTTGGTGAGCTTGGTGTCAAACTCCCGAGGCGCTATCCACGTCTTCTAGCGACCGACCAAGAGCGCGGAGAAGTGGGCATGTAGTTCTTCGTTCGTCATTGTGGCAGGGTTCCAAAGTATCTCCATGGTTAGTCCTTAAAAGCACAGTATATAGTGCGGAAATATGGTGGAAGTCACGCAGAATCCGTCAAGCAATATACGAAGATCTTACAAGTTCTTACCAAACGCAGAAAAAGGCGATGTGCAACCACGAGGATCAATGGGTCCAGATTGAACCAAGCGATTACTGTGAGTCGAAACACCGCACGTGAGTATCTGTGGAGCTGGGAAGGCTTAGAAAAGGGTTAGCAATTATCAAAACAATGCAAAAGTTGAAAGAATGCTCAACGACGATCAGCTTTGGTCCTAGGCTAGACCGTACTAGAGACGCGAGCCTAGATCACCAACGATGTCACGACGCGACACAACAAGCACTGTATGATGATATGGCACCCTGAAAAGCGAACCGATATGAAGAAAATCACTAGTAGTGCAGCGTGCCACAAATATCTCAACATCTCGACGCATACGTGGCCAAAAGAAGTGTGCAGTAAGAACATCCTCCGTTTTCTTGACACCAAAATGTCCCATCAATCCTCCTCCATGCGCCTCCTGTAACAACAAAAGACGAACAGAACAATCCGGAATGCATAGTTTGTTAGCACGGAACACAAATCCATGATTGAAGACGAACTTGTTCCATGTTCTACCATCTCTACAATTCTACAACACATCTTTAAATTCAGCATCATGCACATATTGTTCCTTAATAGTTTCTAATCCAAATATTTTGAAGTCAAGTTGAGATAACAAAGTATAACGGCGCGACAAAGCATCAACAATAAGATTATCTTTACCCTTTTTGTGTTTGATAACATAAGGAAAAGACTCAATAAATTCAACCCACTTTGCATGACGACGATTCAACTTAGCTTGACTACGAATATGCTTCAAAGATTCATGATCAGAATAAATAACAAATTCCTTAGGCCATAGATAATGTTGCCAAGTTTCTAATGTCCGAACCAACGCATATAATTCTTTATCATAAGTAGAATAGTTTAGACTAGCCCCACTCAATTTCTCACTAAAATATGCAACAGGTTTTCTGTAACTACCTCGGTGAATTACGCTCCTAGTTACAAGCCTGGATGAGCGGAAATGGTTGAAATAGTACGGTGGGGCCAAAATGCCACTCACAGGTAGACCTTTCGGCCGTCCCAACCATTTCCAAACATCGTGACAAGAACGGCAAGAATCGATGCTGAAGGGATCAACTACATACACAAATGAGTATGTATGCAAGCCACCATACAACAAAGACATCGAGCCATTCCATCTAAAAAGAAAGGAAATATAGCAACGCCATACGGCAAGATTCAAATGTCCTAGATAGATATAATAGTTTAGGATATCTCCTCATACATCAAACATCAGAGTATCAGGCGGAAGCGGAAAACAAGATCCGAGTACGGATAAGAAGCAAATCGGCATAAGATGCCCCATAAATAAGCACATCCCGCCCACAGATCTCACGGATCCCCGTTCCCGGAATCTCTACACCGAATGTTCGTTGCCCTCATCGTCCGGTTCCTCCACCCAGTATCCATCTTGTGAGTGTACCTGTTCATCTGAATCAAATAATTTATCGTGTGAGACCCTAGGGGTACTCAGCAAGTCTTTATGCCTCTAAAGGGAACTCAACCTGGGGTGACGCAATTGCAACAAAAGATAAACCCTAACAATTCTATAGATACTCGCTAACCATCCGCCTAACCAAAGATAGACGGATGTCCGTGAATTAATGACAACAGTATAATATAAGAATATCAACAGATCCATCCTCCTCGCTACCAACGAGGAAGCGGACAACAACCCCCATCCGCTGGCGGTTTATTATCCATTCCATGAGTATTGCACTATTTACTAGTCGCCATTTAGTCAAATTAAAAGCGGTACTTTAGTTATACTTGTCTATGATCAAACGTGCTCAAGTCGTCCATAACCATGACACGGCTTTGAAAGTTTTACCTGAGGGTGCACAAATAGCAACACACACTGATCAACCTCGGAAAAACCAAATCAAAACCCAACGAGGCATTCACGACAAAGCAATCACAGATTCAAATATTTTAGGGGCCACCCCATTAAGCTACCCATAACGAAGTTAGCCGACCAAACGGACTCAAGGTTTGGGTGGACGGTAAACGATCGGGAACCCGAAAGTGTGATCGGGCTTGTCGATACCACGAAATCGTGTCCCGATCCTAAGCAGTGCAAGACTCGCACAATTTAAATAAAGCGATAAAGCATGGCATAAGTACAGGATAGTAATAAAACCTCAAACTAGTTTGTGGCCCCAAGAAATAAGAATGAATCAAGCTCGCTCGGGGTCCCATAAGTCTCCGGATGTGGATAGCGAATATTCAAGGAACAGAATCAAGTACTGGGGTCCTACGGACACAAGTGAGCATGAAAAACCAAATAGCGATATTGCTCACCGTGCCACTTTCATTAGTTATCCCATTACTACTCGGGTTAAGTTGTATAGGTACCTCGTTATCCATCGACACTCACATACCCTACACATGTTCTCGACTCGCATGGCTCAAACAACTCGTAGTAATGGCTCATGGGATGGAGGAACAAGCTTCGTGGGTTTAAAAGTAAAGGCTATGCAATACTTGGGATTCAATTTAATGCAATCGCGACTCAATGATGCAAGAATAAGATAGAGGCAATAGGTACTATATGTATGCAAGCATGTGGTAGTGCTTGCTGGCAGATTGAAGCGAGAGAAGGATCCGGTAGTGCTCTGGGTTTCTTGATATATCCCACCTCGTGTCTATTCGAAGAAGAACCAAACAAACAAGGGCCAACATAAATAAAGTGCACAAGCATAAGAATAAAATGCGACAAGCAAACAATCATGCCATGATGAATGATGCACAATTTGCATGGCAATAAAGTAGCATGGCATGGGTGAGGTGTAGATTACAAGAAATAAACATTTTATTGAGTTTTGATCACGTTTTATACCCAAATAAGTTGCTGTACTCTTTATATTTATATGATGCATGCTGCAAAACAGAACATGGAATGCATAATCAGAAAGGTCTCGTCGAGCTGATCATTTTAGACATATCATTTGTTAAATTTTGGAGTTATAAAACAAAAGTTATTAATTAATTAAGGGAGAAGGGCATTTTCTTGTAATTTTAGCCAACTTGGAATTTAAAGTGTTCAAAATATATTTTGGAGGGCATATTTGAATTCCTCACATTTTTCTGATTTGAAAACATATATTATTTGTATTATTTGGATTTATGAATTTAAATTTATTTTTAAGTCAAAATTGGTCAAATGGAGTCAAAGTCAAAGGTTTGACTAGTTTGAATTAGTTTTGAAAATATTTGACTAAAGATTTGAATTGACATTCAAAAACAAAACATTTTTCATATAAGGTTTGAATTCAAATTCCAAACCATTTGAAAGTTATGAATTAGTTTGAATTTAAACAGATTTGAAATTTGAATTTGAATTGATTTGGAAAAGTTTGAATTTGAATTCAGGAAAGCAATCATTTTAATACTCGGGCAGTAATCCTAGCCCTAGTCACCGACAGGTGGGGAACGCTGACTCAAAGACATAGCCTTGCCATGAAGGTTCTCACCTGTGTTAGTCTAGCCGCAGAGGTCGACAGCGGGCCAGAGGCAGGGCCACACACCTTGCCACCGGCCATGCGTGGGCAATCCAGGAGTGCGGGTTGAGGAGCTCAGATCTGCGGGGTTGTTTTGCAAAACTAAGAGAGGCCGACGGGTGGGGATCTGCGTCTGCCGAGGCGGGAAAAAGGTCGGGCCTCTGCCAAAAGCGGCCATTGGCTGAATCGTCTTCATCCGCCCGAGTCTGAGAGAACCGCCGAGTTTGACGACGATGGCGAGCAAACCATCGGGAATTTCTTGATGCCGTAAAACCAAAGTTGAAGAGGGCTCTACAGCTACAAGTTTCGTTCAGTGGCATCACGAGGAGGGCTACAACGCACGGGCATGGCGAAAGCAGAAGAGGGGCGTGCAAGAATCGCCGCTGCTGTGAGCGCTTGGCGCAGCACGCCTGAGTGCTCGGACGAAGGTGGCGCTATGGTGCACGAGAGGAGGGACCATGTCCGGGAGGTCAAGGGACTCACCAGGAGGATGTTGGTGGTGATGGTTCGGAGCGGTAGAGCCGTGATCGATGGCGAGGTCGGCCGGAGTGCTCCTGGTGCTCACGGACACGGCGGCGGCGATGCTTCTCCGGCGAGGTCCAGCGGGTTCCGGCGCTTCAGGGCGAAGAAGAGGAAGCAGAGGAAGCTCCCCGTGCTCCTGGTACAGCTTGGCGTGCTCGGGAACGTCTAGAGGGAGAGGTGGCCGAGGCTAGGGTTTTGGGGCATGGTGGTGATCATGGTGGGGAGGGGGAAGAAGAAGGGAGGATGGAGAGGATCTGGGAGCCTCCAGATCTTGATCTGGGATGCCTGGGGTGGTTGAGGTGATAAGGGAGAGGGAGGCACATGGGGTGGTGGTCACCTTTATGCAAAAGAGAGAGAAGGTGGCTCGGGTTAGAGATAGGGTTTGGAGAGGAGGGGACCAGGGGAGGCACATGGGATGGGGTGGTTCGGGGTGGTCGGTGGGGCTCACTTGGCGAGGAGGGAAGCGAAGAGAGGGAGAGGGGAACTAGGGTTAGCTTAGATGAGGTGCTCGGGTTAGGGTTTTGGCTAGGAGGAGGGGTAGATCATGTGGGGTCGAGCTAGGTAGAGTGAGGGTGAGGAAGGGAGGTGAGATAGGATTAGAATTTAGAATTCTAGGTTTAGAAGAGAGGATACTAGAGTTAGGGGTTTAGATGAGGGGGTGGATTATGTTCACACTTGATCATGCATATATGGAGGTGGAAAAGGAAGGGGAAGATGAGGGATAGAGAGATGAGGGGTGAGGTATATGGTTTTGTCAAGCTCAAGCAAGATCAAGCAAATAGCAAGCAAGAGCTAGACAAGAAAAAGAAAGGTTGAGAGGAAAGGTGGTGAGGGATGGAGATGATCCCAAAAGAGAAAACCCATTAAAAACCAAGAGAGAAACAATTGGCTAAAGGTGATGGTACTCTTGCATGGCCCATGCAAATTATTTAATGCTAGGTTTCATCTTGTCAAAACAAAATAAATATCCATAGCATTCATTCATATGCATTCCAAAAATATGGAATAAGCCAAGCTAAAAGAAGTGAGAGGATGCCCCATGTGGGGTAGATGGAGATGACCATATTTGAATAAAATGGGGCATGCTAGTGTGTATGTGCCACTAGGCATTTAGTAAGCCCAATAATATCCCAACATGATAATAACCCCCAAACCACACATAGGGAAGCTAGAAAGGGTTCCACTCACAAGGCATGCAAAGGTGGCCATGTGGCTCTCATAAACCAATAATGTGGAAACAATATGGTGCATATATGAGAGCATGTGGAGATAGAATTGGATCCATCCCAACCCACATGAGCTAGAGGTAAAACCCCATAAAGTGCAAAGCTCGTATTCAATTGGATGGTGGAATTATGGGGTGATGACAAGAAATGTGGTGGAGTCAATAAAAGATATGCCCCCAACTCAACTTGGGCATTTACACAATATATCAAGAACCAAATACAATATCAAGAGGCAAATACAATTTACAATGCATATGAGAGAAGAACCAAATCAAAAGGGTTTTATATGATGCTCAAATGCAAGGTGGCATGATGGCATGAGCATGATATAATGATGATGCAACACTTGTATATATGAAGTAGCCATTATATTACTAGACCAAGAAGCATTACAGTTGTTAGACAAATGGGATGCTACATTTTCCCTCTTGTAATAACACCCCTCCCAAACCAATTCCACTAGCATCACATTCAAGCTCAAAAGTCTTAGTAAAATCAGGAAGTTGGAGTAAGGGAGCATGTGTTAGCTTATCTTTCAATATGTCGAAGGCCTGTTGTTGTGCATCGCCCCAAACAAAGGGCATATCCTTCTTGGTAAGCTCATTCAGCGGCGCGGCAATTGATCCAAAGTCTTTGACAAAGCGCCTATAAAAACCAGCGAGGCCAAGAAAACTCCTCACTTGTGTGACCGTCTTAGGCTGCGGCCAATTCTCAATAGCTTCAATCTTGGCTGGATCCACTTCAATACCCTGTGATGTAACAACATAGCCAAGAAACGCAACTCGATTGGTTCAAAAGGTGCACTTCTCAAGGTTACAAACAAACGTGCATCACATAAAGCATTGAAAACAGCACGTAAATGGTCCAAATGATCCTCTAAAGATTTGCTATAAATCAGAATATCATCAAAGTAGACTACCACAAAATGTCCAATGAAAGCACGTAAAACTTCGTTCATTAATCTCATGAAAGTGCTAGGTAAACCAAACGGCATTACTAACCACTCATATAAACCGAATTTAGTTTTAAATAATGTTTTCCATTCATCTCCTAATTTCATACGAATCTGGTGGTAACCACTACGCAAATCAACTTTAGAAAACATGGTAGAGCCACTCAATTCATCAAGCATGTCATCTAAACGTGGAATAGGATGACGATAGCGAATAGTAATATTATTGATAGCTCTACAATCAGTACACATGATGTGGACATCCCTACTATTGATACAACCGTTGTACCTACAGCAACACACATACAAGGACCCATCACAAGATCTCGTGCCAAACAACTGAACTATCAGGTACTTTCGTTTCTTGGAACTATTCCTTACATACATGAGAATATGATGCTGCCTAAATCAGATATGTTTCTTACTCTTAGGAATGATGGACCAAGCATGGATGAGAGGGACAAGCATTGGAGCATGGCCATGCATGGTGATGGCAGCAAGCATGTGATGATCCAAGAGAAGGCCACGGATGAAGATTTCAGAACTTTGAGGCCACCATAATGAAGAAAGAAGGCTTGGACGAAATATTCAAGATCAATACTTACGAATTCGTCCATAGCATAATATGGTGTCACGACACCTTTATTTTGGGCCAGCCCATGTAATTTTCGCCGGATTTTAATTAGCCACTTTTTAGAGTCCGTATTTGAGGAAAAGGACTTTTAGGTTGGATTCGGTCACCACTTCCATGGCTGGCGAAACCCCACCTTTCGCCTTAAATCGCCCATAGCCGAACCTTTAGACTCGGATTTTGTTTAGACATTAAGTTAGCCATAGTAACTTCGCCAAGGCTCGGCCGCAGAGGCCTCTTGTACTGCACCTATTCGTGATCCCACCTCTTTCAATAAAGATTTCCTCTTAATCCGCAATATCTTGATTGCAATATTGGTTCTTACTTGTTCTCGATTTCGTAGGAATTAAGACCCTCACCGGTCAGGTGATCGTGTTCACGCAGGATCGGTAACCTCCGTGAGATTGGCCTAGCGATTGCATTGGCGCTTTCGCCGTGTAGTCGGATCGTCAAGCCCGAACTCCACCAAATCGATTATCGCCATCTCATCGAAAGATCGGACACCTTTGCCCTATCAAGTGGTATCAGATTTCAGGTTGCTCGGTGAGATTTTACTGTTTTTCGTAGATTAGATCTGTTTTTACCTATAACCCACGAAAAAGCCAAAAACACAGTTAGAGTTTAGATCCATCCCATAACCAATCTACGCCTCGCATTATCCTTTCAGTTTTTGCATTGTTGAATTTGTGCCTACATCGTCGCGTCGAGTTGCTGGTCTATGGACTTTGTTTTGGGATTGCCACGAACACAGAAGGGGAGGGATAGTATTTTTGTTGTTGTGGATCGGTTCTCTAAGATGGCACACTTTATTCCTTGTCATAAAACGGATGATGCTGCGCATATTGCTGATTTGTTCTTTCGTGAAATTGTTCGTTTGCATGGTGTGCCAAATACTATTGTCTCTGATCGTGATACTAAATTTCTTAGCCACTTTTGGAGATGTTTATGGGCTAAGTTGGGGACTAAATTGCTCTTTAGTACTACATGTCATCCCAAACCGATGGTCAAACGTAGTAAATAGAACTTTGTCTACTATGTTACGGGCTGTTTTAAAGAAGAACTTAAAATTGTGGGAAGAGTGTTTACCTCATATAGAATTTGCTTATAATCGTTCTTTGCATTCTACCACAAAGATGTGCCCATTTGAGATTGTGTATGGTTTTGTTCCTCGTGCACCTATTGATTTATTGCCTTTACCTTCTTGATTGCAACATAATTTGGATGCTACACAACGCTACCGAAATGATATTAAACTTGCATAAGACTACTAAAGATAACATTGAACACATGAATGCTAAGTATAAACTTGTCAGATAAAGGAGAAAGCATGTTGTGTTTGATGTTGGCGATCTTGTTTGGTTACATTTGCGTAAAGATCGCTTTTCCGATTTACGCAAGTCTAAGTTAATGCCACGTCTCGGGTCCCTTTAAGGTGTTAGAGAAAATCAATGATAATGCATATAAACTTGAGTTGCCTGCAGACTTTGGTACAGTTAGTCCTACATTTAACATTGCGATTTGAAGCCTTACTTTGGTGAGGAAGATGAGATTGCGTCGAGGACGACTTCAATTCAAGAAGGGAGCATGATGTGGACATCCCTACTATTGATACAACCGTTGTACCTACAAAGAACACACATACAAGGACCCATCACAAGATCTCGTACAAACAACCGAACTATCGTGTACTTTCGTTTCTTGGAACTATTCCTTACATACATGAGAATATGATGCTGCCTAAATCGATATGTTTCTTACTCTTAGGAATGATGGACCAAGCATGGATGAGAGGGACAAGCATTGGAGCATGGCCATGCATGGTGATGGCGACAAGCATGTGATGATCCAAGAGAAGGCCACGGATGAAGATTTCGTAACTTTGAGGCCACCATAATGAAGAAAGAAGGCTTGGACGAAATATTCAAGATCAATACTTACTAATTCGTCCATAGCATAATATGGTGTCATGACACCTTTATTTTGGGCCAGCCCATGTAATTTTCGCCGGATTTTAATTAGCCACTTTTTAGAGTCCGTATTTGAGGAAAAGGACTTTTAGGGTTGGATTCGGTCACCACTTCCATGGCTGGCCGAAACCCCACCTTTTCGCCTTAAATACGCCCATAGCCGAACCTTTAGACTCGGATTTTGTTTAGACATTAAGTTAGCCATAGTCGCAACTTCAAGGCTCGGCGTCCGCAGAGGCCTCTTGTACTCGCACCTATTCAGGATCCCACCTCTTTCAATAAAGATTTCCTCTTAATCCGCAATATCTTGATTGCAATATTGGTTCTTACTTGTTCTCGATTTCGTGTAGGAATTAAGACCTCACCGGTCAGGTGATCGTGTTCACGCAGGATCGGTAACCTCCAGGAGATTGGCCTAGCGATTGCATTGGCGCTCGTGCTCGCACGTGTAGTCGGATCGTCAAGCCCGAACTCCACCAAATCGATTATCGCCATCTCATCGAAAGATCGGACACCTTTGCCCTATCAACACATGCGCGAAGAACCATCTTTTTTAGGTACCAAAATAATAGGAACAGCACAGGGGCTAAGGGACTCACGAATATGATCTCTGTCGAGTAGTTCCTGAATTTGGCGTTGTATCTCCTTTGTCTCCTCCGGATTGGTTCTATATGGCGCGCGGTTGGGCAACTTAGCACTAGGAATTAGATCAATTTGGTGCTCAATTCCTCTAATAGGAGGCAGTCCTGGTGGCAGCTCATCGGGAAAGACGTCCTCATATTCCTGCAAAAGGTTAGCAATAGTAGCTGGCAAAGAAGGAGGCATATCCTCAAATGAAAACAAAACCTCTTTGCAAACAATTGCATAACATTGAGTAGTGTTTACATCTAGTTCAGCAATATCAATTTTATTTGCAAGCATACATGGACTCTTCAAACGAATTTCAGTAGCATGGGTAGAATCAGATTTAGTGTTCTTTGGTGGTACAAAATCTGCAGCAACAATCTGATTCTCACTTTTATGTTTCTCCTCAGTTTTAGCTCTACTAGCTCTAGCAAGATCATCTTTTAAAATCTGTTCGGGAGCCATAGGTTTTAAACCAATTTTCTTTCCATCATGCATAAGAGAATAGTGATTAGTTTTGCCATTATGAGATTCTCTATCAAATTGCCATGGTCTACCAAGTAACAAAGAACAAGCTTGCATAGGTACAACATCACAATCAACAAAATCGATATGTACCAATAGTAAAATGCACGCTGCATGCTCTTGTTACCTTGATCTTGCGGAACTCTCAAACCATTGGATGTAATATGAATGTGTGTGTTGTCTTGTGGGAAGTGCAAGCTTCTCTACCATGTCAACACCGCCAGATTATTACAACTCCCTCCATCAATGATGATCAGATAGCTCTTTCCTTGACAACACCACGTGTTTGGAGCAGTTTGGCGTTGATCTTGCTCAGATTTGCTCAATTGCACACTCAACACACGTTGTGTAATTAAGCTCTTGTATTGATCGACTTGACTCCCATTACCTCTATCTCTTCATCGACATCGAATTGTCTCCATCTCGAGTAAATAAGGGCTAATATATCTTCATCAAAGTCACTCGAATCAGACACCATCCTCCCGCACCATCATCACACGTTGTGTTGTGCACTGTCTCTCAATATTACCAAAACCCCAGCACTTGCGGCATTGTATATCCTTTGTCTTACCCGTGGAAGCCATAGAAGATGCACTACGAGCAGGAGCATTGGAAGATAGTGGAGGAGCAGCTGGAAATCTTGTGCTGGCCTTGGATGTGGTATTAGCTGGTGGCGAATCACGAGAAGGAGGCACTGATTGTCGGGATGTCCAAGTGGATGTGTGATGTGGACATCCCTACTATTGATACAACCGTTGTACCTACAGCAACACACATACAAGGACCCTTCACAAGATCTCGTGCCAAACAACTTAACTATCAGGTTTTTCGTTTCTTGGAACTATTCCTCACATACATGAGAATATGATGCTGCCTAAATAAGATGTATTTCTTACTCTTAGGAATGATGGACCAAGCATGGATGAGAGGGACAAGCATTGGAGCATGGCCATGCATGGAGATGGCAGCAAGCATGTGATGATCCAAGAGAAGGCCACGGATGAAGATTTCAGAACTTTGAGGCCACCATAATGAAGAAAGAAGGCTTGGACGAAATATTCAAGATCAATACTTTACGAATTCGTCCATAGCTTAATATGGTGCTGCGACACCTTTATTTTGGGCCAGGCCCATGTAATTTTCGCAGGATTTTAATTAGCCACTTTTTAGAGTCCGTATTTGAGGGGAAAAGGACTTCTAGGGTTGGATTCGGCCACCACTTCCATGGCTGGCCGAAACCCCACCTTTTCGCCCTTAAATACTCCCCATAGCCGACCCCCTAGACTTGGATTTTGTTTAGACATTAAGTTAGCCATCATAGCAACTTCGCCAAGGCTCGAGCGTCGCAGAGGCCTCTTGTACTTCGCCCCTATTCAGGATCCCACCTTTTCAATAAAGCTTTCCTCTTAATCCGCAATATCTCGATTGCAATATTGGTTCTTACTTGTTCTCGATTTCAGGTAGGAATTAAGACCCTAGCTTGTCAGGCTGATCGTGTTCCCGCATGATCGGTAACCTCCAGGAGATTGGCCTAGCGATTGCATTGGCGCTCGTGCTCGCACGTGTAGTCGGATCGTCAAGCCCGAACTCCACCAAATCAATTATCGCCATCTCATCGAAAGATCAGACACCTTTTCCCTATCAATGTGCGACCTGCAGAATTATTAGTCCTCCTCCATGGTGTTTGGTGATCCTGCACTTCACGTTCAGCTTTGCAAGCAAGATGAAACAAACGAGTGATACAATTATATTCCTTATAATCTAATATGTGCTGAATGTCCTTGTTTAATCCACCAAAGAAACGTGCAAGCATTTGTTCATTAGATTCAACAAGACCACACCAAACCATCCCCGTTTGCAATTCCTAATAATACTCTTCTACAGAATTTTTGCCTTGCTCTAAACGTGTCAGATTCTTTAGTAAATCACGTTGATAAGTGGGAGGTACAAAACGAACACGCATAGCAGTTTGTAAAGCAGTCCAAGTGATGTGGACATGCCTACTATTGATACAACCGTTGTACCTACAACAACACACATACAAGGACCCATCACAAGATCTCGTGCCAAACAACTTAACTATCAGGTACTTTCGTTTCTTGGAACTATTCCTCACATACAGCTGCCTAAATCGGATATATTTCTTACTCTTAGGAATGATGGACCAAGCATGGATGAGAGGGACAAGCATTGGAGCATGGCCATGCATGGAGATGGCAGCAAGCATGTGATGATCCAAGAGAAGGCCACAGATGAAGATTTCAGAACTTTGAGGCCACCATAATGAAGAAAGAAGGCTTGGACGAAATATTCAAGATCAATACTTTACGAATTCGTCCATAGCTTAATATGGTGCTGCGACACCTTTTATTTTGGGCCAGGCCCATGTAATTTTCGCAGGATTTTAATTAGCCACTTTTTAGAGTCCGTATTTGAGGGGAAAAGGACTTTTAGGGTTGGATTCGGCCACCACTTCCATGGCTGGCCGAAACCCCACCTTTTCGCCCTTAAATACGCCCCATAGCCGAACCTCTAGACTCGGATTTTGTTTAGACATTAAGTTAGCCATAGTCGCAACTTCGCCAAGGCTCGAGCGTCGCAGAGGCCTCTTGTACTTCGCACCTATTCAGGATCCCACCTCTTCAATAAAGCTTTCCTCTTAATCCGCAATATCTTGATTGCAATATTGGTTCTTACTTGTTCTCGATTTCAGGTAGGAATTAAGACCCTCGTTGGTCAGGCTGATCGTGTTCACGCAGGATCGGTAACCTCCATGAGATTGGCCTAGCGATTGCATTGGCGTTTCGCACGTGTAGTCGGATCGTCAAGCCCGAACTCCACCAAATCGAATATCGCCATCTCATCGTAAGATCGGACACCTTTGCCCTATCAAGTGGTATCAGATTTCAGGTTGCTCGGTGAGATTTTACTGTTTTTCATAGATTAGATCTGTTTTTACCTATAACCCACGAAAAAGCCAAAAACACAGTTAGAGTTTAGATCCATCCCATAACCAATCTACGCCTCGCATTATCTTTTCAGTTTTTGCATTGTTGAATTTGTGTCTACATCGTCGCGTCGAGTTGCTGGTCTTAGTGTCTCGTCCCTTAGAGTTTCGAGTTCTGATCATAGTAGTCACCACCACACTCGCCGATCACCGCCACTGATGAGGATACAATCATGGATCATGCTGATTTTAACTGTTTGAACTGGAAAGAAATATTGAGCCTCATTGAAAAATATCACAAGGTGAATTCATTCCTAGTTGGACATGATACTTTGATTTATAAGAACTTTATACTACCTAAATCATTGTGTTATTGTTTGACTAGATTTGGCATCTATCGGGCTAGCGCCAGCGGGAGGAGAGGGAGGAAGGCGACCGAGAGATGGAAGACGCACTATGAGGCAATAAGGAGAGAAGGCATGATAAAGAGATATGTGGTGCACCAGGACACGCTTGAGGTGCACGACATATGGCTTCATGCCAATTAGACCGAATCCATCTATGGGTCGGTATGTATCGATTTGAGTCGAACCGTCGGTTTGGGCCAAGTTATGACTGTTTTAGGCCCGTTTAAGGGGAGGACGCCCCAGCCCTTATATATACCCGGCAGCCGCAATTAGGTTAGACCACGTTTAGATTAAACCAATACTTGTTTCGTTGAACTGCGCAAGCATTCATAAATTATATGTTCCTCTTTGATTCGATCAGAATATCTACCATACCTCCACTTTGATTCGATCCGAGTTTGCTACTTGAAAGTCTTCGTGTTTTCTGTTCCATTGGAAATTGGTAGATTGCAAACCGCTTCGTGGTCAGCGCTTGCGCAAGTGTGTAAAGTTACGAATACCATCCGGGTTGAGATCTGCATTATTGGCAGGAACAATGGGTGATTCACAAGATCCCAAGTTATCTCCATTACCTCCACCATCATCTACGACGTGCTCAACGAGAATATCGGGCCACCCCTTATCATCTTGGTATCAGATTCTCAGGTTTACTCGGTGAGCAATTCATCCCCATAGATTAGTTGTTTTAGTCCTATACAGAAAAAGCCACACAAAAATATTAGGGTTCATAGTGTATTGCCATAGACTAGATAACACCGTTCGTGAGTTCTAGTTGCTGATCGTAGTATTTTTGTGTAACCTTTCTTCTAAATCTGAGTCATAGTTTTTGTCTAGTTTTTGTCTAGTTTTCGTCAAAGTTTGTCTCATAATCGGAGTTTTAGACTGTTTCTAGACTGTTCGTCGTGTTCTGGAGTTTTAGAGTTGCTAGATCTATTTTAGAAGAAGAAAGAAAGAAAAAAAACTCGCGCGGCCGCTCCTCTCGCTCAACCTCAGAAATTTCTGTGGTCTTACGTGAAGCCAGCGCGAGCAAGAAAAAAAAAATCGCGGTCGCTCGCTCGCTGGACCTGAGAAACGTCTGTCCTTAGGCGTCACGGTTGAACGAGCCACAAAAAAAAAAAACCTCGTCGCTCCTCGCCAGACCTCAGACTTGTCTGAGGTAGTACGAGCCAAAAAAAAAAATTATTTTTTTTGTTACTGAGTCCACATAGCGTTCCTCTCTTTGTGAGCCTTAGTAAGCCTTTCTTGGTGTCTAGAACTATCCTACGAGACTAGCATGCTTAGTGCTCTTCGGGCTGCTTAGTTTAGCAATCTGGTGCCCGTTTTGTTGAGTCATTGCTAGCGTCTCTCCTTGTGCATTGCAACACGAGCATTACTCCGATATACCTTAATTTTGAGCTCCTTTTTAGAGTTGCAATTGCCCCATTTATCTCCACTGTGTGTGTTTCCGTGGGTCTTTGTCATACGGTCAGCACTAGGATTTATGAATTGGTGTTGTTAGGTATCCATACCAAGCTCCACTATATACCCCTAGTTGTTGTGTGATAATCTTTTCCTCGGTATTCGTTTCGTCACATCCGTGCACGTTCTGCTCATACAAGTTGGTAAGCTATCCTAATTCACTTTGGAACGGTAAGATACATGATTTCTTTCAGTTTCGAGTGAGTTGTGAGAGTTTCACCACCAGATTTCCTTTCTCGTACTAATGTACCGATCATGACTTCTACTTGTGTTGATGAGATGCAAATCAAACGATGTTTACCATGACTATTTAGGTATTGTGGTCGGCATGGCATATGATGCCACTAAAGTCAAGTGGAGATTGGACAATTCGGCATCATCCACGAATATACGTCTTGGGAATCTCACATGCTCGTGGTTTTGCGAGATGTCGCATTTCGATAGCAAGTTTAATGGACATATGAATATATTCTCGCCGACGTGTCGATGCAAAGGTAACTCGTTGGTGGAAGGACGCTAGGACCTGTATGGTGTCATAGGTAAAACATTCCTTTGGGAGGATTTCAAGCAATTTCTGCGTTCTAGGTTTTTGTACAACTACACATGGCCTATTTCAGAAATTTTGAGAGTGGACGTCAATGACACATGTGAGGTGTCTACTAACATAATCATGTCTACTTCTAGTGTTGTACCTTGTGATATGCAGGTTTCTTTTGAAGAAAGGGAGCCGCCTATTTTACAACCTATATCACACGATCGGGTATCATCACTTGAGAAAGATGTTCCAATCACTACTACATATAGGGAGGATGACATTGATAATGGCCCTGATTTGGGGCTACAACCAACCAATAAGGCATTCAGTGAGTCTACCTTTGTTTTGATTCTTGTAACTTTACAAGAACAAAAATTTCAGCACCGAGTGATGCTTTGCAAAATCTGAATTTTAAGCATTTAGTACTGATTACACATGAGCAAAGACTTGCTCGAATACCACCTACTGATATTGTGTATTCCATCATGCTAAATGAACCTATGAATATGAGTTGTGCTATGGATAGGATTTCTGAAATTTCATGTCTGAATTCTAGCACATATTCTCCTGATTTCACCTTTAATCTAATTGGTGAATATAGCATGGATGAAAATTTTCTTGTGGATCACATATGCATTACATGTGATAGAATTGCTGAATTGAAACTTGCTGTGTTTAGCCATACATGCTATGTGTCAAGATATCTTTGTGGTGGGATAGATACTACAATTTGTGATACTATGAAAGTAAATTCTTATCTAGTTGATATAGTCCATCCAACAAAAGTAACTTTACCTATGTTGGATTGTTCCAATCTTTCTAGATTTGAATCGATTTTTCATACACCTTGTGTTTGTCCCACAACGTGTTGCATAAGTGTGCTTCTACTATATACTTCACTAATATTTGCAATTTGAGTTGCATATTACATACTGAACAAAATGATTATGTTCATAATAATCTAATAGCGTAGTTGAGGTATGGCTGAATCAATTCGGTTTTCACATAGTTTGAATTGGTTTGATCTTGTTCATCACAAATTTGATCATAGATCTTCTTTGAGAAAACTGAATTTAATATTGAACAACAAGACTATATATTTATTTGGATTTCAACATGATCATGATTCTTTGTACTTCACTTATACCTGCAATTTAAGTTGCTTGATGAATAGTAGACATATTATTCACGTGAACAAAAATGATACAACAGGTTATGTATACATATACTCAAGACGTGTCGTTGTTCTTTTTGTTCCTTCCACTTTCAGCTTACCCAACGCCGAGGACGGCTTTTCTTGAAGAAAGGGAGGATGATGAGGATACAATCATGGGTCATGCTGATTTTAACTGTTTGAACTGGAAAGAAATATTGAGCCTCATTGAAAAATATCACAAGCTGAATTCATTCCTAGTTGGACATGATACTTTGATTTATAAGAACTTTATACTACCTAAATCATTGTGTTATTGTTTGACTATATTTGGCATCTATCGGGCTAGCGCCAGCGGGAGGAGAGGGAGGAAGGCGACCGAGAGATGGAAGACGCACTATGAGGCAATAAGGAGAGAAGGCATGATAAAGAGAGATATGTGGTGCACCAGGACACGTTTGAGGTGCACCACGACATATGGCCTGCGCGCCAATTAGACCGAATCCATCTATGGGTCAGTATGTATCGCTTGAGTCGAACCGAGTCGGTTTGGGCCAAGTTATGACTGCTTTTAGGCCCGTTTAAGGGGAGGACGCCCAGCCCTCATATATACCCCAGCTACGCAATTAGGTTAGACCACGTTTAGATTAAACCAATACTTGTTTCGTTGAACTGCGCAAGCATTCATCCGAAATTATATGTTCCTCTTTGATTCGATCAGAATATCTACCATACCTCCACTTTGATTCGATCCGAGTTTGCTACTGAAAGTCTTCGTGTTTTCTGCTCCATTGGGAATTGGTAGATTGCAAACCGCTTCGTGGTCAAGCTACGACGCAAGTGTGTGAAGTTGCGAATACCATCCGGGTTGAGATCTCATTGCATTGGCGGTGGGAACAAAGGTGATTCACAGCATCCCACAAGTTATCTCCATTACCTCCACCATCATCTACGACGTGCTCAACGAGAATATCGGGCCACCCCTTATCAGCCACCATATTCCACCACCATATTCCGCCGCCATATACCCAGCCACCATAAACCCTAATACTCCGCCACCGCCTTCCTACCGCGACACACATCCGATCAGTTTTCCTGCCGCGGTACGAGTCCGAGTAGAGTTACTGTTTCCTAGTTATTTCTTTTGCCTTTCCTTCTTTGTTGTTTCCGTGTTCAGCTAAAGTCCGTGTCGCGCTAAGAGTCCGGTCAGAAGTCGAAGGAGCAAAAAAAAATCTGAACCGCCTCGATTTTTTTCTCGCTATACTATTTTGGACCCCGGGATCACTTTTCTCCATCGGCCGTTATAGCAATATTTTTGGCGTCTGGCTTCCGAGCAAAATAAAAAAAATTCAATTTTTTGGGCTAACCTATTTTAGACCCAGAATCAATTCTAGACACTCGCCATCATAGTGATTTTTCACCTCTCGTTTCGCTTTTCAGGTGCCATATCATCATAAAGCTTGTTGTGTCGTCGTGACATCGTTGGTGATCTAGGCTCGCGTCTCTAGTACGGTTCAGCCTAGGACCAAGACAAGCATCGTCGTTGAGCATTCTTTCAACTTTTGCATTGCTGTTTTGATAATTGCTAACCCCCTTTGCTAAGCCTTCCCAGAGCTCCACAGATACTCTCCACGTGCGGTGTTTCAACTCCTGGTTATCGCTTGGTTCAATCTCTGGACCCACTGATCCTCGTGGTTGCACATCGTCTTTTCCTACTGTTTGGTAAGAACTTGTAAGAGCTTTGTATATTGCTTGACGGATTACGCGTGATTTCCACCATATTTCTGTACTATATACCTGTGCTTTTTAAGGACTAACCATGACAGATACTTCGCGGACCCCTGCCACAATGACGAACGAAGAACTACATGCACACTTCTCCGCGCTCTTGGTCAGTCGCGCTGAAGACGTGATGCAGTGTGGCATCCCGCAAAACCACTACTAGAAAATCGCGTTGTTTTTGTGCATTGCATCGTCATCATCATGCATTGTTTGCATAAAACTATGTTTGCAAAGCCCGTGTTGTTTTCCAAACGCCCAATTTTAATTAAGTATCAAACCCCGGATGCAACCGGATATTTTGTTGTCAAAAACTATTTACAAAATCCGTCGCAATTAATTAAAAATATTAAATTATTTTTGTGCGGGGCAGTCGAACGGGCCGATTGACCCGAACGACCTCCCCAGAATCTTCAAACGGTCCAACCAGCCCACCCATAAATTCCTAAACTTACCCAGCTATCCTACCCAACCCATCCCTCCACCTCACTCCCTCCAATAGTCTCTCGCCACCTCACCCTCTCCCTCCCCTTTGACCAATCCCATGCCTCCACTGACCCTCCTCTCCACTCAGCCTTGGACCCACCCACCTCACCTCTGGCCCACGCGCCCACCTCTCCCAGCCACTCACCACCCCACGCCCTCGCCACGGCCCCGCCATGGACCCACCCCCCACCGTCGCCCTCATTCCCTCTCCTTCCTCCTCCCTTCCCCCAACGCGACACCTCCCTCAACTCACTAAGCGCTGGCGTCCACCTCCTCCGCTGCCCGCCCGCGCCCTCGACGCCTCCTTCTCCATGGCTTCCTCATCCGGCTCTGCTCCCAGCGCTCTCCTGCCTGCCGCCCGGCTCGCCTCTTTCCTCACCGCTCGCCACCAACCGCCGCCACCAACCGCCTCACCACTGCAGACCATCGCGTCCGGCCACGGCCTCCGCCTCTGCCTTGAGCTCGCCAGATCTGACTCGCCTTGCCGCCCGCCTGCCGCCTTCCTCACTCTGCGTCACTCCGCCTGCGCTCACAGGGCCCAGGCTGGCTCTGCCACATCGCTCAAGCTGGCCAGTTGCCAACCCGCCTCACCATGCCATGCTGCTGGCTTCAGCGCTGGCTGAAGCCTGCCGCTGCTCACATGGCCGCGGCGAGCCCACAGCGCTCTCGCTCTTCCGCCGTCGCCGTTCGCTCGCTGCCGCACCCTCTGCAGGTGCTTCGCCTCAGCGCCTCGAGTTCGCCGCCGTCGCCGCTCCATCCTGCGAGCCCCCGGGCCCCCCCTCGAGCACAGCCTGCACCCCGTGTCTTAGGCAGCAACATCCTGCTACAGAACCAGGGGTACCAGTTGGGTGTATGAACGCGAGAAGAGCGACAAGAACTTCCATCGAACCGTTACCCGCAGGCTGCGATTACGACAAGTACCCCCGGAACGTCATGATCGCCCACACGAACCCTAGCGCTTGCTCCCGGAACTCGAAGACCGAACACGGCGTCCTCTCCCTCGTGGATCCGAGGTCCGATCTTCAAACCCTCCGAAGCCGCCAAGATCTCCATGGAACGACAAGTACTTCCCCGGACAACGAGACCCTGTGCGACAAGTGCTTCTTTCTGGACATCGAGGCCGCCGAGAACCCGGACGCCCTGTTCATCTACACGGATACGACAAGTGCTCCTCGAGGATGCCAAGTCCCTCACCCCGAAGGCCAAGACCGACTCGATGGCGCGGACCCGACGAGATCGACGTGACGACAAGAACGGCACCGACCCGGAAGATCCGATGCGCCCTGACACCGAACCAAGACCTGCTTCCCGGACGCGACAAGAACTACCCCGTTACCGAGAACGACCCCGGAGCCGAGAACGGACCGTCGAACCCTGGACCCTGTCGAACCCCGAACCCCGGATCCCCAAGTCCGTCGAGACCCCCTCAATGTGTGAACCTTTACCTCGATACCCTATTTTTATAAATGACATCAACTTGTTGCATATTTAAATTTCATCTCGCATGCATATCATTGGTTTGGGGGCCTTATGCCGATTCACCTAATAATTAAATATGGGGCCATATGCGGGCAAATCTAGCCTTATATTGGCCTCATTTAAACATGTGTAGCGAACCGGTTCCATCTGTTGTTTTGCTAAACAACATTTAATTTGCGGGGTATCTAAACAACTTGAACCATCTAACTAATTGTCGGGACCCCGGTTCCGCTTAATCTTGACCTAATTGCATCGCACCTTGCCATGTCATCCATCATACATGCATCATGCCGATCTTCTGCCGTGTATTAAATATTGCATCCGGTGTTTCTTCTAGTGTTTTGGTTCTTCGCGGATAAGGCCGTTGAGTTGATGTGAGCGTCGCCCCGATCTTCGGATGAACCTTTCTACAATGTTTTCAAAGCAGCATCTCCTCTTTCTACCTATCTTACTTTTATAGTCTTTATTCCTCCTTGATCTATTGCTATACGTGTTATGCGATGCTCTAGTTTCCGTATTCGATATATCCCTATGCCTTATATTGCCTTGGACACACCCTATTACCTGTTGTTTGGTAGATAGTTGGACTTGCGCGTCGTAGTCGCTTGCTCAAGTGTTGTCGCGTGTTGCCAAATGCCACAGTTGTTGATGTAATGCCGCATGTTGATGTTGGAGATGATCCTAGTTTTACTTATTGTGCACTTTAATTTCCGTTTAACAACTAAAATTGAATAAGCAGAGGCATCGGTGGGTGATAGATAATATTTGGTTTCCGAACGCCCACTTGTGTCCCGTAAGACCCCGAGTACTTGATACTGCTCTTGATTTATCGCTATCCACATCCGGAGGTATATGGGACCCCCACAGCGAGCTTGATTCATCTTATTTCTTGGGGCCACAAACTAGTTTGAGGTTTTATTTACGATCCTGCATTTATGCCATGTTTTACGCTTTATTTACGATTAGCGAGGTAATCGCACCTTTGCTTAGGATCGGACCACGATTCCGGGTGTCGACCAGCCCCGCTTGGGGTTCCCAAATGCTCACAGTCTAGCCAAACCTTGAGGCCGCCTCGAGCTTGCTTACTCCGCTATGATTCTACTTAAGGTGGCCCCTCAAATATTTCAATCTGTGATTGTTCACGTGAAAGCCTCGTTGGGTTTTGATTTGGTTTTCCGAGGTTGATCGGCGTGTGTTGCTATTGGTGAACCCCGCCGGTAAAACTTTCTCAAAGCCGTGTCATGGATATGGACGACTTGGAGCACAAGATCTCGATCATAGACAAGCATAACTAAAGTTTATCGCTATAAATTTGACTTATAATGACTAGTAATCAGCCTAAACTATAATGGAATGGCTAATTAATACGCCCACAATTGCTTGTTTTGTGTGCCATGCACCATGGTACCGACTAGTAAGTATTGCAATTACAACAAAATGGTCAATAAAAGTACCAACAACCGGGGTTTTGGGTTTATCTCATGCTATCTGACTGATTAGTAATTGTTGCAACTATCACGGAATGGTTAACTAAAGTGCCCATCGCTTACTTTATCGTGACGATTATCTTAACCGACTAGTAAAGTGCCGCAACTATAATCGAATAAGTAAACCGCCAACCGTGTGAGTTCCTGTTGACTTCCTCGTTTGGTCTCGAGGGAAACACCAGATGGGTTTGTTTGATGGTAGTATCGTGTTGGTTCCGATAGGTCTTTCTCACCCTCTCGATAACCGCCATTGTATCGAGTCTCTATAGGTTGTTTAGTGCATGCCGCCGCCGCTTCACCACCATACCTATGTAGGCGAGGACCGCCGAATTCTAGCCTCGCCGTGCACGGCCTCGATCGACGCTCCTTCTTTTCCTTTGCCCTTTGTCGGCACCCCTTTTGTTTAAGCAGGTTTTGAGATCGACGCCGTTAGCGTGGTTACCCTTCCGCTTGGCTCGGCAGGTTATGGACGCCATTGGTTATTCTTCAGGCTCTTAGCCCCATTTGCATCTTGTCCGTAGTCGGACGCAGATCATTTTCAAGGTGATTTGGATCTTTGTACCTTATATCTGTATTCTTGACTCTTTGAGTCATATATATCTGTTCTGTGGGTCCCATCGAGGACTGTTGTGTAATGTTATTACTTCGTTTTCCACCCGCACGAAAGTGCCTGGTGGGCACCTTTGAATCGTTTCTATGCGGGTTTGGCGAATTTTGCTCAAACTTGCATAGGTCCGATTCTGAGGGTGTTACATGCAGCCCGTCCTTCGACCGCTTCTACATCTACCCCCACAAGCTCCCCAAGTGGACCCATGACTCGCGCCCGAGCCAAACTCCTTCAAGCTAAGGTGAACTCGCTCCTCTCCATGTGTGACTTCAATACACCCTTGGATGGCTTGCTACTTCATACCCATACCTTGTGCATCATCAGGTACGAAGAGAAGAACCCGCAGGACGGAGGAGCACCCGAAGAAGAGACCAAATGCTCTCTATCGCCAGCGGTACTACCGGACCTGGCGACCAGTACTACCGCTAAGACTATCACTAACGCTACCGCCAACGCGGAAGGTCCCAGAGCTGCCCAAACGCTCATCACCAAGAACATCACCGGATCCCAGATTACTGCTACCAGATTACCGCCATCACTTCAACAGAAGGCCCCAAATAAGAAGCCCGGGAGATCGACAAGCGGTACTACCGGTCCAAGAGCGGTACTACCAAGATGACCGGTACTACGTCTGCCAGCGGTACTACCGCCAGAGACAGAGACTTTACGTGATATTTCGCCGCCCTTGTAACCCTCTCCATATTTCGCTATTTATCCCCAACCACTGCTTTTGTGGCTGGACTATATATAGCCCCCACCATCTATTGTAAAGCCTAGACTTGGATAATAATAGATATTAAGGAAACCCTTGAGGACTTATATCTATTGGTCTCATGCTCCTACCAAGGAGCACCGGATTATCCACCCCTTCTTGGATCTTGCTTAAGTGCGTTCAAGTTGTACAAGGCCTTGGGTTCTCGGTTTCTCGCCCCCAAGTCGTCAAGATCTCACCAAGCACCTCATCCCCCGTTGTTGGCGTGGAGAGCGAGCTTCGCCCAACACCGATCCTAGGGATTATGTTGGACCGGTTGCCACCAGCGTGAGGAGTAGGCGTGTATCGTGTTTTGGTGTGTGTGTTCGTGGTTTTCATCGCCTTCATCGATTTCAACCCCCGACCACCTCGTTCCCTCGTTTCATGGAATTGTGAAAGATCGGGCCAACCCTGTGGTTACCCCTAACATATTGGTATCAAGAGCACGGTTGATCGAATTTCCCCATTTTTCTTTTATCCGCTTAAAATCAAAAATCCCACCAAAAGAGCCCCAAGTTGCCTTCGGATCGATCTCGGATTTGGTGCGTGGTTTTGGTCCATAGATCCGTTGCTTTGGGAGTCGATCTATAGCCCTGTTGTTTCTAGCCACCTTTCACGATTCCCACGGATCCGAGGTTTGTGTCAAGTGGATCTCGTTTTGGATTCGTCACAGCGGTACTACCGCCTGCTCCAAACGGTATTACTCCGTCCAGATTACCGCCAAGAATAAGCGGTATTACCGTCCAGATTACCGCTTGTACTAAGCGGTACTACCGCCAAGAAGGTTTTTCTTCCTTCTTGACACCTCATTTCGCTTTCGACTTTCCCTTTAGCTTGTTCGTGTTTCGTGTTTGTCGCCATCTTAACACAAGCTTCCGCATCAACGTCATCCCGCGCTCAACGACACCGCGACACTCGAACATCTTCCCCCCACCAACGGTTGCAAGTCGTCAACAATACCAAAGGTATAACTTGCACCACCTTGACAGCCCTATATCTTCCTTTGTGTGTATCTATCCTATGAGAGCAACTCATTTTGTGTTTGTCTAAGCATTGTGCACTTGCCTTCGGAAAGTGAGAGTGTGAGGCCAAATACAAAAGCTAACATAGTAGCATAGCAAGGGAGAAAAAGGAAAAAGAATCAAAAAAAAAGAGAAAAAGCTACATAGTCTCCCAATACAAAGAGAATACCAAGCTTGTAAGCCAAGAAAGAGAGAAGAAAGAGCGCTCTGCGGCAAGTGCACAAATCTATTGCTTATCCTCTTTTGGCAAACGGGTTGTGGTCTCTCCTTGAGTTGGCACGACAACCGAGCGTAGTCTTCGTTAGGACCTTTTGTGCTCATTTTCATAGTCGTGCTAACCCCGTTTTTCTCCACGTGTGTGTTTTCCATGTTTTTGTAGATCGTTTCCTTTTGCTTTTGATCTTTGGTTCTTTACCACGTAGGACAATAACCTTTTGCTTGGATCGTTTCGTTTGGTTTTCCACAACACTACCCTTCCACCAAAAGCCTTTGAGAGTTTCTTACCATTTCACTTTGCACGCTTTTCGCTCATTTGTGTGGCAATTGGTTTGATATAATCTCCAAGGTGAGGTAAAAGGCTAACACTCCACACCCTTTCTCTCCATATACAACCATTGTTGGCTTTGCATCATGGACAGGCATGGAGAGCCATCCCAACCACCACCACCTCCGGAGGATGATAACCAATTCATGACAAGATGGGACCATTGGAAGGTCCGAGGAGAATTCAACTATCGCTAGAAGCTCTCGAGCGCCAAGATGAACAATTTAGCGAGGCCCGTGGAATTCAAGAACATCGACAACCGCTCAAGAAGTCCGTGGCCAAATGCATGCCATGCAACACAATCTCGGCATCAAAATGAAGCTCTTGGTCGCACTCGCCTCAACGGATGAGAAGCTTCAACACATCATTGATGGACTTGCAAGGACACGCCATGAATCAAGCTCATCTCGCACTCCTCAAGTGAATCAAGTGCACCTCGCCACGCTTCAAGGCACCGAGATGGATCCGTTCTTCACTCCATGATCTCTTCGCAGCGGTACCATCTCCGCGTCTTGCCGCAACGCTGCTACGATGGTGACTTCTCCAAGACCTCCAAGGCGCCGGGCGAACCGCCACAACCAAGGGAACTTGTGATTCAACAAGACAACCTCGCATGGACCACCAAGGCCATCGCCACGACATGTACCTTCAACAACAAGTGAAGCATCCGAAGAGGACGAACAAGGTCACCGTCGACAAGAAGAACTCGAAGACCCTCCAAGGCGCCATCGTCGACATGACCGCCCACGTCGGCACCATGATGGTCATGATGACCCTCCCATACACCAAGAAGAAGAGCAGCCCATTGCACGCGCGGCTCGACGTCCTCCTCGCCACATGGCGCAAGCTAATGCTACTCGGCATCAACCACGACAAGAACAAGAGCAAGCTCCCCAAGCTCGTCGTGAGGACCATCAACCTCCTCCTCGTCCTCAACCGCGACAACAAAACGAGCAAGCTCCCCAAGCTCGTCGTCAACAACAAGTTCCACCACCAAACGCGGCACCTCAACAACCGCAAGAGCAACGCAACAATCACCAAGCAAGACATGAGAGCTCGGATGATGATGATGATGACCGCCCAAATCATGGCAACCGACGCAACCGGAACCGCAATGGAGAAGAAACTTTCGGCAAGCTCAAGTTCACCATGCCAAAGTTCACCGGTTCCAATGAGCCCGAGGAATATCTTTCTTGGGAACTCAAGGTCGACAAGATCTTCCGCATGCACAACTATAGCAATGAGAAGATGATGGCCATGGCATCCCTCGAGTTTGATGAGTATGCCAACCTTTGGTGGGAACAAGTCCAACTCGCTCGCGAAGCAAAAGAAGAGCCTCCAATCGCAACTTGGCAAGATATGAAGGCTCATATGAGATCCCACTTTGTTCCTTCACACTACACGCGTGACCTTTTCAACAAGCTTCAAACGCTTAGTCAAGGGACAAAGACCGTGGAAGAGTACTTCAAGCAAATGGAGCTCAACATGATCCGTGCCAACATTGAAGAGCGAGATGAGCAAACAATGGCACGCTTCCTCAATGGCTTGAACCATCCCATCAAGCGTATCACCGAGTTCCAAAAGTACAACAACATGGTTGAGCTTGTGCACATCGCATCCAAGGCCGAGCGCCAAGTGCAAGAGGACATCAAGTACAACAAACCAAAGACGTACTTCACCTTCAAGCAAGCGTCAACCACTACTCCAACAACTCCAAGTGGAAGCTCCTCAAGTAAAACCAAGCTTCCCTTCAAGCCAACTCTCCCTCAAGGAAAACAGCCCCCAAGTGGCAAACACACAAGGGATGATCAACCTTTCACCGGTGAATGCTACAAGTGTGGAGGCAAAGGGCACAAGTCGAATGCATGTGGAAACAAGAAAGTTTTGTTCATCCATGACAACGGTGATGAAGAATACTTGAGTGAAGAAGAGTTTTATGCAAGGGTCAAGGAAGCCATGGCAAGGCAACATTTGGAAGAGGACCAAGAACTTCTTGTGTGTGAGCATGACGCAAGTCCATCGCTTGTGGTCACCAGGGTCTTGACTACCCAAGCCAATGAAAATGAAGACCAACGCTCGAACATCTTCCAAACTCATGCCGCATCAATGGAAGTCCATCAAAGTTGTCATCGATGGAGGGAGTTGCCACAACCTTGCAAGTACTGAATGTGAGAAACTCAACCTCACCCTCTTCCGCATAAACACCCCTACCATATCCAATGGCTAAGTGACCAAGGATCCTAAGATCAAGCACACCGCCTCGGTGACGTTCTCAATTGGGCACTACAAGGACACGATCGAGTGTGACGTGGTCCCAATGACAGTTGCCATATGTTGCTCGGAAGACCGTGGCAATATGACAAGCGTGCTTTGCATAATGGTCACTCAAACACTTACACCTTCAAATGGCTTGATAAAACTTGTGTGTTGCAACCAATGACTCCTAGCCAAATAATTGCGGACAATGCAAAGGCTTTCGCGAGGCGCACACGCAAAAACACCTTGTGAGAAGAGTGGTGAGCGAGAGAACCACACCATAGTGAGTGAGAGCTACAAGCCAAACTCGAGTGGGAAACTAAGAGTGTTCTTCTTGCCACCAAAAGTGAGATGAGAGAAGTGCGTAACAACCCATCCATCTTGCACTATGTCCTTGTATGCAAGGGACTAGCGCAAGGAACTAACGACTTGACAAATGTTCCTCTTTCTTTGATGGCTGTTTTGCAGAATTCCAAGATGTTTTTCCCAAGAGCTTCCTCATGGCCTTCCTCCTTCGTGGAATAGAGCACCGATCGACCTCATACCCGCGCCCACTCCCAAACCGCGCCACAGATCGCATTTAACCTGAAGAGACGAAGGAGATCGTAAGGCCAAATCAACCAACTCGTCTCCAAAGGTTTGATCCAAGTAAGCACTAGCCCAAGCGCGTCCCGTGATCCTAGTCCCAAAACGGATGATACGTTGTTATGCATGGACCGTCCAATCAATGCTATCACCGTGCGTTATCGACATCCCATACCGCGCCTTGATGACATGCTTGATGAGTTATGTGGAGCCACTATATTTTCCAAAATTGATCTTCGTAGTGGTTACCATCAAATTCGCATGGTCAAGGTGATGAGTGGAAATCGCCTTCAAGACCAAGCTTGGTCTCTATGAATGGTTGGTTATGCCTTTGGCTTATCCAATGCCCCATCTACCTTCATGCGCCTCATGAACCATATTTTGATCTCTCATTGGAAAGAGTGTAGTTGTTTACTTTGATGACATCCTTGTCTATAGCAAGTCACTAGAGGAGTATGTTACTCATGTTAAGGAGGTCCTTCAAATCCTTCACATGAAAAGCTTTATGCTAATCTCCCAAAGTGCACTTTTGCAAAGACAAGCTGATTTTCCTTGGTTTTGTTGTGTCTTCTAATGGCATAGAAGTGGATGTCTCAAAAGTCAAGGACAGACGAGATTGGCCCATCCCAACAAATGTTAGTGAACTTCGGAGTTTTCATGGGTTGGCTGGCTTTTACCGTCGCTTTGTGAAAGATTTTTCTACAATTGCTTGCCCCCTCAACGAATTGACCAAGAAAAATGTCACGTTCGTTTGGGGAAAAGCACAACAAAAGGCTTTTGATGAGCTCAAAAAGAGGCTCACGGAAGCACCACTTCTTGCATTACCGGATTTCACAAAAACATTTGAGATTGAATGTGACGCTAGTGGTATTGGCATTGGGGGCGTCCTTATGCAAAATGGGCGTCCTATTGCTTACCATAGTGAGAAACTTGATGGTGCACACCTCAATTATCCTATTTATGACAAAGAACTTTTTGCCTTGATTCGAGTTCTTCAAGTGTGGCAACACTATCTTTGGCCCAAAGAATTTATCATCCATTTCCGACCATGAGTCGTTGAAGTATCTTAAGGGCCAAGCCAACTTGAGTAAAAGACACGCAAAATGGGTTGAGTTTATGGAGTCTTTTCCTTACATTGTCAAATACAAGAAGGGCAAAGAAAATGTGGTAGCGGACGCCTTTTCTCGCAAAAACACAAGCCTTCTTACACGACTCGAAGTCAATGTCTTGGGTCTTGATGACATCAAATCCTTGTACGCGTCCGACCCTTTCTTTGGACCAATATTTGCACAATGTTCCGTAGACAAAGGGATTGATGATTTCTATTTGCATAAGGGTTTTCTTTTCAAACAAAACAAGCTTTGCATTCCGAAATCGTCTCTCCAAATTTTGCTTCTTCAAGAGTCCCATGGTGGAGGCCTTATGGGCCACTTTGGCCGCGACAAGACATACGACATGCTCTCCACTCACTACTTTTGGCCAAAGATGAAGCGCGACGTGGAGCGCCACGTCCAACGATGCACTACATATATCCAAGCTAAGTCTAAGTCCAACCCTTTTGGTCTTTATATGCCATTGCCTATTCCTCATGCACCTTGGCCTGACATTAGCATGGACTTTTGTTAGGCTTGCCTAGATCTAAGCATGGCCATGATTCCATTTTGTAGTAGTGGATCGTTTTCCAAAATGGCACATTTCATTCCGCCATAAGACCGATGATGCTTCACATGTAGCAAATTTGTTTTTCAGGAAATAATTCGCTACACGGTGTGCAAGGACAATCGCTCCGATCATGACGTAAAATTCATGAGCTACTCGAAGACACTCATGGCCAAGCTCGGCATCAAGCTCCTCTTCTCGTCCGCCAAGATCCTCAAACCGATGGACAAACCGAGGTCACAATCGAAGTCTTGGCACACTCCTACGGGTGTTGATCAAGAAGAACCTTAAAGACTGGGAGGAATGCATTCCACACGCCGAGTTCGCCTACAACCGCGCCAAGCACGCCACCACCATGAGGAGCCCGTTCATGATCGTCTACGGCTTCGAGCCTCTCACCGCGCTCGATATCCTTCCACTCCCACTTCATGAACGCGCCAAGCACGCCACCACCATGAGGAGCCCGTTCATGATCGTCTACGGCTTCGAGCCTCTCACCGCGCTCGATATCCTTCCACCTCCACACAATGAAGAAACTCCATGATGACACACGAGCTACTATCGAGCAACAAGTCCTTCGCCAAGCATCAAGGCTAAACAAGAATAAGAAAGAGATAATCTTCCAAGAGGGCGACCTTGTGTGGATACACTTAAGTAAAGACCGCTTCCCCAAGGAACGCGACTCCAAGCTAAAGCCTAGAGGAGATGGACCTTTCAAAGTGCTCAAGCGAATCAACAAAAACGCTTATGTCATCGATATCCCAACTTCCAAGTATCTTGTGAGCTCGACATTCAATGTCAAGGACCTCTCACCCTACCATGGAGAAGAGGAAGTCGAGCTGGTTGAAGAGTCGAGGACGACTCTTTCCCAAGGGGGGGGGGGAGCTGATGCAGCCCGTCCTTCGACCGCTTCTACATCTACCCCCACAAGCTCCGCAAGTGGACCCATGACTCGCGCCCGAGCCAAACTCCTTCAAGCTAAGGTGAACTCGCTCCTCTCCATGTGTGACTTCAATACACCCTTGGATGGCTTGCTACTTCATACCCATACCTTGTGCATCATCAGGTACGAAGAGAAGAACCGCGGATCGGAGGAGCACCAAGAAGAGACCAAATGCTCTGTCGCCAGTACTACTGACCAAGCGACGGTATTACCGCTTACAAGACTACCGCTACCGCCAATGATGTAAGGTCCCAGAGCTTCCCAACGCTCTCTGTCACCAAAGACTCACTCTCGATCCGGTATTACTGCTACTGTACTACCCCTGCCATCTGCCCCAACAGAAGGCCCCAAAGAAGCCCTGTGATCGACAGCGGTACTACCGGTCCAGAACCCAGATTATCGCATGACCGTACTACTGTCCCTTGAGCAGTACTACCGCCAGAGATGTAGACTTTACGTGATATTTCGCCCAAGCCTTGTAACCCTCTCCATATTTCGCTATTTATCCCCAAACTACCCTGCTTTTGTGGCTGGACTATATATTGCCCCCACCATCTATTGTAAACCCTAGACTTGGATAATAATAGATAAGGAAACCCTTGAGGACTTATATCTATTGGTCTCATGCTCCTACCAAGGAGCACCGGATTATCCACCCCTCTTGGATCTTGCTTAAGTGCGTTCCTGTTGTACAAGGCCTTGGGTTCTTTGTCTCGCCCCAAGTCGTCAAGATCTCACCAAGCACCTCATCCCCCGTTGTTGGCGTGGAGAGCGAGCTTCGCCCAACACCGATCCTAGGGATTATGTTGGACCGGTTGCCACCGGCGTGAGGAGTAGGCGTGTATCGTGTTTTGGTGTGTGTGTGTTCGTGGTTTTCATCGCCTTCATCGATTTCAACCCCCGACCACCTCGTTCCCCTCGTTTCTCGCGGAATTCGTGAAAGATCGGGCCAACCCCAGGGTTACCCCCTAACAAGACGTGGATACGCGCCTCGGGGAGTTTGACACCAAGCTCACCAACGCCGTGGACAAGATCGATGGACTAGAGAAATCCTTCAACGCCAAGCTTGACGTTCGGTTCAAGGAGCTCAACCGATTGCCGCACTTACCGCACCCACACATGGCGCACGACGATTCCGATCACGGGTTGGATCAGTTTGTTGCCGCCGCATCGGGCTCACCGCGATCGACGTTCTCGAGACTTCCGCCAGCTGCTGCGACATTGGGGATGACGGCATTACGGGTACTACTACGACGACGATTTATCTGTTGACGAGGAGGTTGAACAACCTCCACGGTACTGCTGGTCGTCCCCGACATTACTACCGCAACGCTCGCCCACCGGTACGTGATGATGATCATGTTGCAAAGCTTAAATTAAATATTCCATCTTTTGAGGGTAAATATAATCCGGATGCATATCTTACATGGGAGATGGAAGTAGAACAACGTTTTGCATGCTTAAAATATCCTGAGAATATGCGTGTTAGTGTTGCTACATGTGAATTTACTAAATTTGCTTCCCTTTGGTGGTCTGAGTATTGTCGTTTAAATCCTACTACTATTCCTAGTTCTTGGACTGCTTTTAAAACTGCTATGCGTGTTCGTTTTGTACCTCCCACTTATCAACGTGATTTACTAAAGAATCTGACACGTTTGGAGCAAGGGAAAATTAGAGAAGAGTATTATCGTGAATTACAAACGGGATGGTTAGGTGGTCTTGTTGAATCTAATGAACAAATGCTTGCACGCTTTCTTTGGTGGATTAAACAAGGACATTCAAGACATATTAGATTATAAGGAATATAATTCTATCACTCGTTTGTTTCATCTTGCTTGCAAAGTCGAACGTGAAGTGTAGGATCGCCAACCACCATGGAGGAGGACTAATAATTCGCAGTCGCACATCCACTTGGACATCCCGACAATCAAGACCTCGTGATTCGCCACCATCTACTACCACTTCCAAGACCACCACAAGATTTCCAAATGCTCCACCATCATCCAATGCTCCCGTCAGAGTGCATCTTCTATGGCTTCCACGGGTAAGACAAAGGATATACAATGCCGCAAGTGCTGGGGTTTTGGTCATATAGAGAGACAGTGCACAACACAACGTGTGATGATGGTGCGAGAAGATGAAGATACACTAGCCCTTATTTCTGCTCGAGATGAACACAATTCTGATGCTAATGAAGAGCCAGAGGTAATGGGAGCTGAAGCTGCTGATCAATACAAGAGCTTAATTACACAACGTGTGTTGAGTGTGCAATTGAGCAAATCTGAGCAAGATCAACGCCACAACCTGTTCCAAACATGTGGTGTTGTCAAGGAAAGAGCTATACGGATCATCATTGATGGAGGGAGTTGTAATAACCTGGCCAGTGTTGACATGGTAGAGAAGCTTGCGCTTCCAACAAGACAACGCCCACATTCATATTACATCCAATGGTTTGAGAGTTCTCGCAAGATCAAGGTAACAAGAACGATACGCGTGCATTTTACTATTGGTACATATTCTGATTTTGTTGATTGTGATGTTGTACCTATGCAAGCTTGTTCTTTGTTACTTGGTAGACCATGGCAATTTGATAGAGAATCTGTTCATAATGGCAAAACTAATCACTACTCTCTTATGCATGATGGAAAGAAAATTGGTCTAAAACCTATGACTCCCGAACAGATTTTAAAAGATGATCTTGCTAGAGCTAGTAGAGCTAAAACTAAGGAGAAAAATAAAAGTGAGAATCAGATTGTTGCTGCAGATTTTATACCACCAAAGAACAATAAATCTGATTCTACACATGCTACTGAAATTCGTTTGAAGAGTCCGTGTATGCTTGCAAATAAAATTGATATTGCTGAACTAGATGTAAACAATACTCAATGTTATGCAATTGTCTGCAAAGAGGTTTTGTTTTCATTTGAGGATATGCCTCCTTCTTTGCCACCCGTTGTTGCTAACCTTTTGCAGGAATATGAGGACGTCTTTCCCGCTGAGCTGCCACCAGGACTACCTCCTATTAGAGGAATTTAGCACCAAATTCATCTCATTCCTGGTGCCACGTTGCCCAACCGCGCGCCATATAGAACCAATCCAGAGGAGACAAAGGAGATACAACGCCAAATTCAGGAACTACTCGACAGAGATCATATTCGTGAGTCCCTTAGCCTGTCTTTGTTCCTATTATTTTGGTACCAAAGAAAGATGGTTCTTCGCGCATGTGTACTGATTGTAGAGCTATTAATAATATTACTATTCGATATCGTCATCCTATTCCACGTTTAGATGACATGCTTGATGAATTGAGTGGCTCTACCATGTTTTCTAAAGTTGATTTGCGTAGTGGTTACCACCAGATTCGTATGAAATTAGGAGATGAATGGAAAACATCATTTAAAACTAAGTTCGGTTTATATGAGTGGTTAGTAATGCCGTTTGGTTTAACTAATGCACCTAGCACTTTCATGAGATTAATGAACGAAGTTTTATGTGCTTTCATTGGACGTTTTGTGGTAGTCTACTTTGATGATATTCTGATTTATAGAAAATCTTTAGAGGATCATTTGGACCATTTACGTGCTGTTTTCAATGCTTTACGAGATGCACGTTTGTTTGGTAACCTTGAGAAGTGCACCTTCTGCACCAATCGAGTTGCGTTTCTTGGCTATGTTGTTACATCACAGGGTATTGAAGTGGATCCAGCCAAGATTGAAGCTATTGAGAATTGGCCGCAGCCCAAGACTCACACACAAAGGAGTTTTCTTGGCCTTGTTGGTTTTTATAGGCGCTTTGTCAAAGACTTTGGATCAATTGCCGCTACATGAATGAGCTTACCAAGAAGGATGTGCCCTTTGTTTGGGGCGATGCACAACAACAGGCCTTCGTCATATTAAAATATAAGCTAACACATGCTCCCTTACTCCAACTTCCTGATTTTACTAAGACTTTTGAGCTTGAATGTGATGCATATTTTAGTGAGAAATTGAGGGAAAACCAACATGGAATTGGTTTGGGAGGGGTGTTATTACAAGAGGGAAAACCTGTTGCATATTTTAGTGAGAAATTGAGTGGGGCTAGTCTGAACTATTCTACTTATGATAAAGAATTATATGCGTTGGTTCGGACATTAGAAACTTGGCAACATTATCTATGGCCTAAAGAGTTTGTTATTCATTCTGATCATGAATCTTTGAAGCATATTCGTAGTCAAGCTAAGTTGAATCGTCGTCATGCAAAGTGGGTTGAATTTATTGAGTCTTTTCCTTATGTTATCAAACACAAAAAGGGTAAAGATAATATTATCGATGCTTTGTCGTGCCGTTATACTTTGTTATCTCAACTTGACTTCAAAATATTTGGATTGGAAACTATTAAGGAACAGTATGTGCATGATGCTGAATTTAAAGATGTGTTACAGAATTTTAGAGATGGTAGAACATGGAACAAGTTCGTCTTCACTGATGGATTTGTGTTCCGTGCTAACAAACTATGCATTCCAGATAGTTCTGTTCGTCTTTTGTTGTTACAGGAGGCGCATGGAGGAGGATTGATGGGACACTTTGGTGTCAAGAAGACGGAGGATGTTCTTGATGCACACTTCTTTTGGCCACGTATGCGCCGAGATGTTGAGAGATTTGTGGCACGCTGCACTACTTGTCAAAAAGCTAAGTCTCGCCTTAATCCACATGGTTTATATATGCCTCTTCCTATTCCTAGTGTTCCTTGGGAGGATATTTCTATGGACTTTGTTTTGGGATTGCCACGAACACGTATGAGGGATAGTATTTTTGTTGTTGTGGATCGGTTTTCTAAGATGGCACACTTTATTCCTTGTCATAAACGGATGATCTTGCGATATTTCGATTTGTTCTTCGTGAAATTGTTCGTTTGCATGGTGTGCCAAATACTATTGTCTCGATCGTGATACTAAATTTCTTAGCCACTTTTGGAGATGTTTATGGGCTAAGTTGGGGACTAAATTGCTCTTTAGTACTACATGTCATCCCCAAACCGATGGTCAAACCAAGTAGTAAATAGAACTTTGTCTACTATGTTACGGGCTGTTTTAAAGAAGAACTTAAAATTGTGGGAAGAGTGTTTACCTCATATAGAATTTGCTTATAATCGTTCATTGCATTCTACCACAAAGATGTGCCCATTTGAGATGGTGTATGGTTTTGTTCCTCGTGCACCTATTGATTTATTGCCTTTACCTTCTTCGGTTCAACATAATTTGGATGCTACACAACGCGCTGAAATGATATTAAACTTGCATAAGACTACTAAAGATAACATTGAACACATGAATGCTAAGTATAAACTTGCTGGGGATAAAGGGAGAAAGCATGTTGTGTTTGATGTTGGCGATCTTGTTTGGTTACATTTGCGTAAAGATCGCTTTCTGATTTACGCAAGTATAAGTTAATGCCACGTGTCGCTGGTCCCTTTAAGGTGTTAGAGAAAATCAATGATAATGCATATAAACTTGAGTTGCCTGCAGACTTTGGTACGGTTAGTCCTACATTTAACATTGCAGATTTGAAGCCTTACTTTGGTGAGGAAGATGAGATTGCGTCGAGGACGACTTCAATTCAAGAAGGGGAGCATGATGTGGACATCCCTACTATTGATACAACCGTTGTACCTACGGCAACACACATACAAGGACCCATCACAAGATCTCGTGCCAAACAACTTAACTATCAGGTACTTTCGTTTCTTGGAACTATTCCTCACATACATGAGAATATGATGCTGCATAAATCGGATATATTTCTTACTCTTAGGAATGATGGACCAAGCATGGATGAGAGGGACAAGCATTGGAGCATGGCCGTGCATGGAGATGGCAGCAAGCATGTGATGATCCAAGAGAAGGCCACATATGAAGATTTCAGAACTTTGAGGCCACCATAATGAAGAAAGAAGGCTTGGACGAAATATTCAAGATCAATACTTTACGAATTCGTCCATAGCTTAATATGGTGCTGCGACACCTTTTATTTTGGGCCAGGCCCATGTAATTTTCGCAGGATTTTAATTAGCCACTTTTTAGAGTCCGTATTTGAGGGGAAAAGGACTTTTAGGGTTGGATTCGGCCACCACTTCCATGGCTGGCAAACCCCACCTTTTCGCCTTAAATACGCCCATAGCCGAACCTCTAGACTTGGATTTTGTTTAGACATTGTTAGCCATAGTCGCAACTTCGCCAAGGCTCGAGTCGCAGAGGCCTCTTGTACTTCGCACCTATTCAGATCCCACCTCTTTAATAAAGCTTTCCTCTTAATCCGCAATATCTTGATTGCAATATTGGTTCTTACTTGTTCTCGATTTCGTAGGAATTAAGACCCTCACGGTCAGCCGATCGTGTTCACGCAGGATCGGTAACCTCCAGGAGATTGGCCTAGCGATTGCATTGGCGCTCGTGCTCGCACGTGTAGTCGGATCGTCAAGCCCAAACTCCACCAAATCGAATATCGCCATCTCATCGAAAGATCGGACACCTTTGCCCTATCACCAAGTACTAGGAATAGTAGTAGGATTTAAACGACAATACTCAGACCACTAAAGGGAAGAAAATTTAGTAAATTCACATGTAGCAGCACTAACACGCATATTCTCAGGATATTTTAAGCATGCAAAACGTTGTTCTACTTCCATCTCCCATGTAAGATATGCATCAGGATTATATTTACCCTCAAAAGATGGAATATTTAATTTAAGCTTTGCAACATGATCATCATCACGTACCAGTGGTCGAGCGTTGCGGTAGTAATGTCGGGGACGGCCAACAAGTACCTGTGGAGGTTGTTCAACCTCCTCGTCAAACAGATCGTCGCTGCCGGGTCGTAGTAGTACCCGTTTCGTCTCCAATGTCGCAGCAGCCACATGGAAGTCCGAGGTGCGTTAGCGCAGAAGAATATCAAAAGTGCGGCGTGAACCAACCAATTGTGGGCATTCAAGAAACCACAACTAGAAAATCGCGTTGTTTTGTGCATTGCATCATCATGACCGCATGCTCTTGTCATCATGCCACCTTGCATTTGAGCATCATCATCATCTTGCATTTGTTCGCATAAAACTATTTTCGGAAAAACCTATTTTGATTTCTAAATACCCCGTCTTTAATTCAACTCAAACCCGGGTCTCCGGATTATTTCGTTTTGTCTGCCAACGGTTTGCAAAAGCCCGGTTTTAATTGAATAAAATATTTAATTATTTTTATGGGGCAGCCAGGCCGGGCCGATCCGACCCAGTCGGCCACCCCCAGTACAAACACCAGCCGTCTAATTCCTAATCTTACCCCAACCTAATCTACCCTGCCCCCTCCACCTCACCCCAGCCTATCACCGGTTGCCACATCAACCCTGGCCATGCCCCCACCCAACCAACTGCCGCCACCTAGCCAGCTGCACCCCACCGACTCGAGCCACTCCCCACCAGCGCGCCTGGCCCCCCATTGACCCAACACCACACGCACCACCCTGCCCACACACACACAACACACACAGACGCACGCCACGCCCCCACCTCCCCCCGACCCGGCCCCGTCTGCCACGCCGACCCCACCCTGCGGGTCCCGCTCCCTCTCTCTCCCTCAGCCCCGCGTCCCCAACCTCCCCTCCCCATCCTCTCTCTCCCCGGCTCCCAAGACCGCTCGCCCCCTAGGCCACGACCTCGCCTCCGATGGATGCCTCAAGGCGCCGGGTCGCTGCCCGCCGCTTCCTCTTCCATGAGCCTCACAGACGCTGGGCTGGCCAGCCGACCCTGGCCTCCGCTCTACTGGCAGCGCCACCGCTGCCGCCAGTGTTCCCGACCGCCGCCTCCTTCCTCTCCGCCTGACTCGCTGCCCTCCCTTCCCGATCGTCCTCGAAGCTCATGCCGCTGCTCCTCACCTCCTCCCTCATTGCTGCCGCCTCCGCCTTCCATGCTGCCGCCCTCATGCCGGCCGCTTACCTGCCGCTGCCTCGCCTCCGAGCCGCCCGCTGCCTTCCGACCTCTGCTTCGCCTCACCTCGCCTCACGGCCTCTGTCGCTTCCGTGTGTTCGCCGCCTTCTCCGCCGCCTCGAATCAAAGACAAGACTGAAGCTCGCTTGCCAAGATGCACCCTTTTCCATGTCGCCTCCTGCCGGTGTTTCCATGCGCGGGGCACTTAGTGTGCCAGTGCACATCACGGTGCTACCCTCGTGGCCCTACGTAAGTTGATCGCTCTTCACCACCAAGCTGTCACCCGAAGGACTACGCCAAGACCTACTTCCGTTGGTATAGAAGACCAATTCCAAGGCCACAATCGCCAAGAACAACCAAGTACATCTTCGACAAGACCTCCGTCACGGGTTTGGAGCACTTTGACATGGGCACCGAAGACCTTCGACAAGGACACCAAGATCGCATTCCCGGCTCTAAGACCGAACCCGGAGTCCGAAGATCGAGCTCAAGACCGATCCCGGCGCCCGAACCCCGAACCCCCGCCAAGATCTTCATCGAAACTCCGAGAACTCCGCCGCGGTACCCGGGAATCTCCTACATGGAACCATCGGGCCACGTAAGACCATCGACGCCACACCCGAGTCCGGCACCGACACCCGACAACCTCAACATATGACGCCAAGGTCTTCTCCCCGGAACGTCGAGTGCTCCTTTCCGGATCCTAAGCCGCCAAGATCGCCATGGAGCGACAAGCACTTCACCCCGGACGCCAAGTCCGACCCGACCCGCGGACCCGACAAGGTCTTCACGACGACAAGAACGACATCGACCAGGGCGAATCCGATGCGCCCCGACACCGACCCAAGTCCTTCTTCGCGGAACGCCAAGATCTACTTCCGATGTCCGAGACCGATCCCTTCGAACCGTTCTCCCCGTCGCCCTGAGTCCGAACCTCGAACCCCCGGAGCCCAAGTTCGCCGAACCCTAATGTGTGACCCTAAGCCCCTATTTTATAAATGATATAATTTGTGCATATTAAATTGTCATATTCGCATGCATATTCGTGTGGTTTGGGGGCCTTATGCCGATTCACCTTATAATTAAATATGGGGCCCATATGCGGGCAAATCTAGTCTTATATTGGCCTCATTTAAATTGGTGTAGCGAACCGGTGCTATCTTCTGCCATGTTAAGACAACATTTAAAATTGCGGGATAGCTAAACAACATGAACCACCTAAATATTGTCGGGACCCCGGTTCCGCTTAATCTGGCCTAATTGCATCGCACTTTTGCCATGTCATACATCATACATGCATCATGCCCGATCTTTTGCCGTAGTATTAAATATTGCATCCGGTGTTACTTCTAGTGTTTTGCTTCTTCGCGGATAAGGCTGTTGAGTTGATGTGAGCGTCGACCCGATCTTCGGTTGAACCTTCGGCAATGTTTTCAGGCGAGCATTCTCCCCCTTTCTACCTATCTTACTTTTATAGTCTTTATTCCCTCCTGTTGATCTATTGCTATCTGTGTTGCGATGCTCTAGATTTCGTGCCCGTGATATCCCTTGCAGCCATATATTGCCTTGGACACATCCTATTACCTGTTGTTTGGTAGATAGTTGGACTTGCGTGTCGTAGTCGCTTGCTCAAGTGCTGTTGCGTGTCGTCAAGTACCACAGTTGTTGGAGTATTGCCGCAAGTTTATTGCTGGAGATGATCATGGCTTTAATTATCGTTTAATTCAATTATCGTTTAATAACTAAAATTGAAGTAGGTAAATGCAGAGGCACCGGTGGGTGATAGATGATATTTGGTTTCCGACCGCTCACCGGTGTCCCGTAGGATCCCGAGTTCTTGACACCTGTTCCGAGATCGAGCGCGCTAACCACATGTGGGATGTATGGGCACCCCATCGATTTAGTACCTGATTTCAAAGTATTGTACTGGGGGCCACAAACTAGTTTGAGGTTTTATTTACTATCCTGTACTTATGCCATGCTTTACCGCTTTATTTAAATTGTGCGATGGATAGCACCTGTACTGTTTAGGATCGGGACTCGTTTTCGCGGTGTCGACAAGCCCAGTTTTGGGTCCCCAGTCGTTCACAGCCGTCTACCCAAACCCTAAGTCCGTCTCGGAGACCGGCCGACTTCGCTATGGTGTACTTAGTGGGTGGCCCCGTGCTTGCTTTGGTCCGGAAGCGTCATGACTTAGGCCCGCCGACATACCGATGGGTCTATGTTAACCGATCCGCAAAAGGGTCAAGTGCTTGTGGATACTTTGGTGCACCCCCAGGTTAAATCTTTTCGAGAAGCCGTGTCCGCGGTTATGGACGACTTGGAGCACGTTGCTTGATCATAGACAACTATAACTAAAGTTTACTCGTTATAATTTGACTTGTATCCGATATGACTAGTAATCAGCTTCACCGAATGAATGGCTAAATAAAAGTACCAACAAGCTTTGGGTTTGGGGATATCTCATGCTATTTGTATTCGACTAGTAAGTGTTGCAACTACAACGGAATGGTTAACTAAAATTGCCACGCTTATTATATCGGGATGACTATCTATACCTAACTAGTAATTGCGCAACTATAACGGAATGAGTAAACCGCCAACGGTGTGAGTTCCTCGGTTGACTTCCTCGATTGGTCCCGAGGGGAAATACCAGATGGGTTTGTTCGTGTTAGATTCAGGTTGGATCCGAATAGATCTTTCTTATCCTCTCTCGATAGCCGACGCTATATCGAGTCTCTATAGGTTGTTTAGTGCATGCCGCCGATGCCGCCACCACCATACCTATGTAGGCGAGGACCGCCAATTTAGCCTCGCCGTAATGGCCTCGATCGACCGCCTCCTTTTTCCTTTGCCTCCGTCGGCACCTTTGTTTAATCAGGTTTTGAGATCGACGTCATAGCGTGGTTACCCTTCCGACTTGGCCAGGCGGGTTATGGACGCCATTGGTTATTCTTCGTGGCTCTTAGCCCCATTTGCATCTTGTCCGTAGCTGACGCCTATCGCTTTCAAGGTGATTTGGATCTTTGTACCGTATATTCGTATTCTTGACTCATGGAGTCGTGTTGTATATATATCTGCTCGTGGGTCCCATCGAGGACTGTTGTGTAATGTTATTACTCGCTTTCCACCACGAAAGTGCTGGTGGGCACCTTTTGAATCGCTTTATGCGAGTTTGGCGGAATCGCTGAAACTTGCATAGGGTCGATTCTCGAGGTTACAGTGGTATCGAGCTCAGCGTTGCGATACCACAAGTCCAAACTGTAGGATAACCTAGCTAACTACCAAGTAGAGTGTCAAAACTATTTTTGCAAAATCGGTTGGATAGTTCGATTAGGTCTGATTTTACCTTACCCCTCTCCGCTGCTCTCCTCTCACCTCTGCGTGTTTTGAATCCGCTCTCTTCTCTCTCTTCGAGTCCAGGATTTCTCGTAGTTGGGTTCCATCGTACCTTCAGGGTTTCGCTTCCTCTTTTGGTAACGGTGTTTCTACATCCGGTCCTCCTGCTATCTGAGTGGTCCTTTATCTGTGGTACCATTCTTTGTTCCTTGTTTGTGCCTTCCGGTGTTCTCCGACGCGACGACATCATCTACGCCAGATCCGATGCAGAGTCTGCACCCCTCCTTTGTTTCCGAACCTCGCTTGTCGAGATCTTCAGTCTAATTCCGAGAGTTGGTTGCACAATTCGCCTATTCGTGTGCAGAGTAATGGTTTGGGTGCGCGATGGACTGATCACCATCCGAATACTCTTATCATTCGTGGGTGCGGATGCAGGTGCGGGCAATCTGTTCAAAATCTCCTTGAACCGAGCGTCAAGCTTGGCGTTGAAGGATTTCTCGAGTCCATCGATCTTGTCCACGGCGTTGGTGAGCTTGGTGTCAAACTCCCCGAGGCGTGTATCCACGTCTTCAATGACCGACCAAGAGCTCGGAGAAGTGGGCATGTAGTTCTTCGTCATTGTGGCGGTGGTTCCGAAGTATCCGCCATGGTTAGTCCTTAAAAGCATGTATATACTACGAAAATATGGTGGAAGGCACGTAATCCATCAAGCAATATACAAGCTCTTGCAAGTTCTTACCAAACAAGGAAAAGGCGATGTAACCACGAGGATCTGGGTCGAGATTGAACCGAGCGACACGGAGTCGAGACACCGCACGTGGAGGATATCTGTGGAGCTCTAGGAAGGCTTAGCAAAGGGGTTAGCAATTATCAAAACAGCAATGCAAAAGTTGAAAGAATGCTCAACGACGGTGCTGTGCTGGTCCTAGGCTAGACCGTAATAGAGACGCGAGCCTAGAGCACCAACGATGTCACGACGCGACACAACAAGCAATGTATGATGATATGCACCCTGAAAAATGAATCGAGAGGTGGAAAATCACTATGATGGCGAGTGTCTAGAACTGATCTACGGGGTCTAAAAATAGGTTAGCCCCAAAAAAAATTCGATTTTTTTTTATTTTGCTCCGGAAAGCGCGCAGGCGCCAAAAAAATATCGCTATAACGGCCGATGGAGAATTTTTTTTTTGCTCTCCTTCTGGACTTACTCCTTCTGGACTTATGACCGGACTCTGAGCTCGACACGCACTTTAGCTTAACACGGAAACAAAAAGGAAGGAAAGTAAAAAGAAATAACTAGGAAACAATAACTCTACTCGGACTCGTACCGCGGCAGGAAAACTAATCGGATCTGTGTCGCGGTAGGAAGGCGGTGGTGGAGTATTAGGGTTTATGGTGGCTGGGTATATGGCGGCGGAATATGGTGGCGGTGATCGGCGAGTGTGGCGGTGACTACTTTGATCAGAACTCGAAACTCTAAGGGACGAGACACTAAGACCGACTCGACGTTGGCAAGTAGACACAAATTCAACAATGCAAAAACTGAAAAGATAATGCGAGGCGTAGATTGGTTATGGGATGGATATAAACTCTAACTGTGTTTTTGGCTTTTTCGTGGGTTATAGGTAAAAACAGATCTAATCTACGAAAACAGTAAGATCTCACCGAGCAACCTGAAATCTGATACCACTTGATAGGGCAAAGGTGCCCGATCTTTCGATGAGATGATGATAGTCAATTTGGTGGAGTTCGGGCTTGACGATCCGACTGCACGTGCGAGCACGAGCGCCAATGCAATTGCTAGGCCAATCTCCTCGAGGTTACCGATCCTGCGGGAACATGATCAGCCTGACCAGCGAGGGTCTTAATTCCTACCTGAAATCGAGAACAAGTAAGAACTAATATTGCAATCAAGATACTGCGGATTAAGAGGAAAGCTTTATTGAAAAGGTGGGATCCTGAATAGATCACAAGAGGCCTCATGATGCTCGAGCCTTGGCGAAGTTGCTATGATGGCTAACTTAATGTCTAAACAAAATCCGAGTCTAGGGTGTCGGCTATGGGGAGTATTTGATGTAGCCCGACCTACGGTCATGACCACATCTTGGTCTCCAACTTACGCCAAGTCGTCATGGACTCCAAAGGTGAATCCGTTCCTCTATGCAAGACCCCTTCCTAATCTATTGAATGGTATGCTACTTCATACTCCGTCACATATGCATGACAGGTTCACATTGACAAGTACGGAGGCAAGGGAGGAAGCCCGGAGCATCAAGCCCGACAAGACGGAGGCTTGGAAGAGGAGGCGGAAGAAACCAAATGCTCTATGTCGCCAGTACTACTCGGACCATGGCCGACTACCACCCGGCACTATCACCGCTACCGCCAGGCAGCATGTGAAGCCAAATACTCTCATGCGGTACTCGGACTGAACCGGTACTACCGCCTGGCAGACTATCCCTTACTACGGTTCATCAAGACGCCGGAAGTCCAGGATCAAGCGGTACTACGGTCCCGAGCCGGCATTATCGGACCAAGCGGTACTACCGGTCCCAAGTCCCAGACTCTGTGCTGCTCACAGACTGTTGGGCCTTCGGCCCATGTACCCCTCTAGCTCGTCCAAACCCTAGTTTTATTCCTAAACTACCCCTGTTTATGTGGTTGGCCTATAAATAGAGCCTCCACCCCTCATGTATCCCTTAGGCATAGATGATAGACTAAATAAAACCCCCTTGTGTGGAATCTCTAGTTTTTCCTCATCCCCTTTACCAAGGGGACCGACTATCCTCACCAAGCTCGATTGGACTTTGCATCACGCATCCATCGTTGAACAAGGCCTTGGAGTTCGATGTCTTGTCTCCAAGTTGTCAAGACCCTCCCCAAGGTGTTCTTCCCTCTCCGATGTGGATTTGAGGGAGCACGTTGACCGATCTTTCCTTGCGAGGATTTTATCGGACCGGCGGCCGCCGTTCGGGAGCAATCGGCCTTGTATCGTGTGAGTTTAGCGTGTGTTCATCGTGTTCTTCGCGAGGTGTGTGTTCGCTTCCGCTACCTTCTCCCTTTCCCCTCGCTTTCCCATCGATTTGACCACGAGATCCGTGAAGATCGGGCACCTAAGAGGTTAACCCCTCCATCATCTGGTATCAGCAGCTTTTGGTTGCCACGGATTTCTCATCGATTTGGTCTTTCCCCCATAAATTCGAAAATTCCACCAAAAAAAGCCCCAATTCATGTTTTGGATCGATCTGTGATTTGAGTGAGTTTTGGTAGGTTTTGATCCATGGATTACTTGCTAAACTTGTTGATCTACCTTCCTTTGCGTTCCCATGGCCTAATTCCTTGATTTCCCCCGTCGATTTGGTGTTTTTCTTGAAGATTTTCCGCCCAAATCGCCCTACACTCGCGAAAACGCGTCAGATCTGGGCGTCTCTGTCTCGAGCGGTACTACCGCTCCAAATCTACGGTACTACCGCCAACCGGTACTACCGGGCCCAAAATCCGGTACTACTGCCCAAGATAGAAAGAAAACAGCAGGTTCCAGATTTCAGCCTCTCACCGTTTTGAGCATAACTTTTGCATTCGAACTCGGATTTTGGTGTTCTTTAGCTCGTTTCGAAGAGGAGAAGGAGCTCTACATCATCATCCACGTTGTTCATGCTATCTACTCCAACCAAATTCCGTGAGCAAGGCGGAATCCAACAATAAAGGGTGAAGATCGTCGACGAAAGGTATAAACATTTCGCGACTTCTCCCCACTTGCATTCCTTTGTGAACCCCACTATCTTTGCGAGCAACAAACACCTATTGAGACTAGTTCCTCTTATGATTGCTTGGGCTATGCACATTTGATACCTTGTAGATTCCGAGCAAACGTGTGAGCACTACCTCATATAGTTATCTTGTATAGTTGTTGGCACAAGGAAGAGGCAAGTGAAAAAGAAAAAGAAAGAAAGAAAAAGAAAAGGAGACAAAAAAATAGAAAAAGGAAAAGAGAAAAAGAAAGAAATATACATGTGCCTCATAGAATAGGAAGCGCAAGCTCGATGAACATCATATAGGTGGTACTTATTGTGCATATCTTGTAGCCCACCAATTTTGTGCAATCGAACTAGCGTCTCTCCTTGTACTTGTGTGACACGAGCTTATAGTCTTCGCTACGTAATCATTTGGTTCTTAGCTCACTTTCTCCGTTGCACAAGTCCCATTTATCCCACCGTGTGTGTTTCCTTGTATATATTTCCTATCTTGTGGATTGACTTGTTTGCTTTGTGATCATTGTGGTTCTTTACTTTCCAATACAACATCTTGATTTTGGATTGGTTTTTGACATGCCACTTTCCATACCTATCCACCATAGGCCTTGTGTGTGTGTGTTTTTTGGTTAGTAGTTGGTTTTGGTGTTCCACGTGAACTTCACTTTGCTTGGTTTATTGCTCTCAAGTGTGGCCACTTGCACGATACGATCTTCCAAGGTAAAGTAAGGTTCGACGTTGTATCCCTAACACCCTCTACCACTTCCATATACAACACTTGGTCTTGTGAAGCATGTCTAGGGACTCCGGGACCGAGGATGATTTCTATGAAGAATCCACGATGAGCCACCATGCCTATGTCTCCACAAGCATGGATAACATGATGGAGCACTACACCAACAATGGCTCCACATGCTTGGGTGATATGGAGTACTACAACAACAATGACTCCCCAAGCATGGACGACTTCAAGAACGACAACGCGAAGCTCCTCAAGTCGCACCGACCAAGACGGAGCCTCCAACTCGAGTGCACCAAGGTCCATCATTAAATGGACAAGTTCCAAAGCGACCTCCACAACTTCAAGAAGGAAATGGACAACGACTTCGACAAAAACATGAGGATGGTCGCCAAGACTAATGATGCTTTGCGCTCATTAGAAAAACTTACAAGGAAGAGTGCCAAGGTCAAGGGCCATCGTCGTGAGCGTCATATGGATGACCAAGTGCGCCACCTACATCAGCCATCGGCAAGGCACGCCAATGACCTCCGTCGACACCGTCACAAGGCACCTTCAACTTCTTGTGCCACCACCAAAATGGCACCAAGAGCAAGCCTTCGTCCACGCCATCAAGCTTCAACGACTACGCTTGCATTTGAAGACCTCATGAACGAGGAAAATGAAGACCTCTACTTCGCCAAGTTGGATAGCATGAGCCTACCTCCACCACTACTACGAGATGGCCACAAGACGGTCGAGCATGGGATTTTCCCTTCGACCATGGAGGCGAGCAATGATGCCCATCTTATGGCATCCAACCTTGAAGGCGACAAGGTCAAGAATGGTGAGCATGGGATTTTCCCTTCACCAAAGGAGGCGCATGGAGTTGAGGAAACCAAGCCTACCCCCATATGCTTGAGTGATGATGTGGTACCAATCCCATGTGAGTATGAGAGCCACTTAGCCCACTTGAGTGAGAACAAGAGTGAGACGAGTGACTCCACCTTATGTGAGATTGAGTGCTTCCACTTGGAGGGCATGAGTGATACTCCTAGTGAGTTGAGAGTGGTAGTTGATAGGTCAAGTGAGACCATTCCTATTTCTAACAACTTACCCTCTACCTCTAGTGTGTTCTCTTATGTTGTGATAGGTTCCATGGATGAAGAAGCACCAAGCCATGAAGCAATGATGCCTCAATTGGAGAAGATGTACATGGTGCACAAAGATGATGCTACGCCATGGATACATCAAGAAGACGAAGTCGTCCACAAGGAGGCCACTACTTCCACAACACCCACTTCATATGAGAGGTATGAACAAGGTAACAATAAGGGTGTTGATGATGCCATGATCCCACTAGTGGACATGATGAATTGTGAGGATATGCATGCTATGGATGATACTTGTGACATTACATATGTTTCATCCACATTCCCATGTGATGCTTTGCCTTTGCATAATATTGAGCATGTGGAATTGTTTGATTGCGATATCATTGCCATAAACATGCCATGCTATGCATCTTGTGTGTATCCTCCAATTGCTTTGGACTTACCTTGTCATGCCAGTTATTCAATTTCTCCCGTTGCTTGCGATAAGATGAATGCTTGCTATTTCACTTGTTTTCCTTGCAACAATATTGATCATATGCGTTATAATGAGATGGCCCCCATAGCTTTCTCAATTTTTGGAGATTTTGATGATTGCCATGATAAACATGTTCCCCACTTGCATACTCACCATGCATCTATGTCGTACTTGATTGACATTAATGGTGATGTGCACAAGAAGAGATACGTCATGATGGATGATGTGTATCTCTACCATGCACACACGTTCTTCCTTTTACATATGATGTGTGTAGGTACCCGCACGAGAATGTCAACCTCGGTTGAGCACGAGTTGACAAAAAGAGCTCTAGAGAGCATCCCACAAGTGAGTTCAAGATCGAACCCAGCTCTCATACCTTTTGCATGCTTTGCATCTTTCATGTTGGCAAATTGCTCTTTCCTATGGTTTAATTGTAAGCATGTTAATGGTATTATCTCCCCTCGTGACATTCATGTTTCTTCGCATTTAGATAATGATGCTTTGTGTGTTGCAACAAAAATGTTGAACATTTTCTCTTGCCGATGTTTTATGTGCAACCACAATTCCATTAAGAGCATGTATTGTCATGAGAGCTTCCAAGAATCTCGTCTTATTGTTGCAACAAACATAAGGACCACTTGCTCTTTCATTTGGTTTGTTTGCAAACATAATACTTTTGTTTTGGATATGCTTCCTTGTGTGTTTTTGCCAAATTCTCCTATTCTTGCATCAAAGCTGTTGTTTGAAATTTGGACCCAATGCTTTGAATGCCCCACTTATATGTTATATGAGTTTTTGAGTTCCCTCATTTGGATGATGTTCAAACGATTTCCATGCACATTGACCTTGCATATGCATCCCGTTTGCTATAGTTGAGTTGTGCTAATTGTGTTGTGAACAAGAATGGACATGCCACAAATGACATGCTCCTCTATCACACACAAACATATGTTGCTTGGTCTTTGTTGTATGAAGGTACAAATGCATACACGTCAACCTCTATGGACTATATGTTGACAAGAAGAACCGAAGAGAGTTACCTATGGCTACCCTTCATCGAGCTATCTCTACAAGCTAAGGTGACTTCCTTCTACTTGAGGACTCATGCTATAATCTTCATGAATTGGCTACGCTTTGAGTGTTGCTTCGCTTTTGTCGTGAGCTTTGTAGGCTTCATGAAAGGTGAAGGAACATTGAAGTGTTGTCAAGTCAATCTTCCCGAGGACGACTATATGGTGAACCCCAGGATCAAGAAGGTCTCTCGACCGCTTCTACTTTGTGATGAGCATGTAGAGTCGAGGACGACTCTTTTTGAAGGGGGGGAGCTGATGTAGCCCGACCTACGGTCATGACCACATCTTGGTCTCCAACTTACGCCAAGTCGTCATGGACTCCAAAGGTGAATCCGTTTCTCTATGCGAGACCCCTTCCTACCCTATTAAATGGTATGCTACTTCATACTCCGTCACATATGCATGACAGGTTCACATTGACAAGTACGGAGGCAAGGGAGGAAGCTTGAGCATCAAGCCCGACAAGACGGAGGCTTGGAAGAGGAGGCGGAAGAAACAAATGCTCTCTCGCCAGGTACTAGGACACAGCGGACCGGTACTCTGCCGGCACTATCGCCTGCTACCACAGCAACAGAAGACGCCAATGTAAGCCAACACTCTCTGTCTCCGTGGTACTATCGGACTGAACCAGATTACCGCCTCCAAGACTACCGCCTTACTACCGCCCTCAAGACGCCGACGAAGTCCCAGATCGCCTGGCACCACGGCCCCGGAGCGGCACTCTGGAAGCGGTACTACCGGTCCCAAGTCCGTATTACCGCCTCCTGTTAGTGCTCACACAGCAAGACCTTCGACCCATGTACCCCTCTAGCTCGTCCAAACCCTAGTTTTATTCCTAAATTACCCCTGTTTATGTGGTTGGCCTATAAATAGAGCCCCCACCCCTCATGTATCCCTTAGGCATAGATGATAGACTAAAGAAAACCCCCTTGTGTGGAATCTCTAGTTTTGCCTCATTCCCTTTACCAAGGGGACCGACTATCGTCACCAACCTCGATTGGACTTTGCATCATGCATCCATCGTTGAACAAGGCCTTGGAGTTCGATGTATCGTCTCCAAGTTGTCAAGACCCTCCCCAAGGTGTTCTTCCCTCTCCGATGTGGATTTGAGGGAGCACGTTGACCGATCTTTCCTTGCAAGGATTCTATTGGACCGGTGGCCGCCATTCGGGAGCAATCGGCCTTGTATCGTGTGAGTTTTGCATGTGTTCATCGTGTTCTTCGCGAGGTGTGTGTTCGCTTCCGCTACCTTCTCCCTTTCCCCTCGCTTTCCCATCGATTTGACCACGAGATCCGTGAAGATCGGTCACCTAAGAGGTTAACCCCTCCATCAGTATTTAAGGACAAAAAGGTGGGGTTTTGGCCAGCCATGGAAGTGGTGGCCGAATCCAACCCTAGAAGTCCTTTTCCCCTCAAATACGGACTCTAAAAAGTGGCTAATTAAAATCCTGCGAAAATTACATGGGCCTGGCCAAAAATAAAGGTGTCGCAGCAACATATTAAGCTATGGACGAATTCGTGAAGTATTGATCTTGAATATTTCGTCCAAGCCTTCTTTCTTCATTATGGTGGCCTCAAAGTTCTGAAATCTTCATACGGGGCCTTCTCTTGGATCATCACACGCTTGCTGCCATCCCCATGCATGGCCATGATCCAATGCTTGTCCCTCTCATCCATGCTTGGTCCATCATTCCTAAGAGTAAGAAATACATCTGATTTAGGCAGCATCATATTATCATGTATGTGAGGAAGAGTTCCAAGAAACGAAAGTACCTAATAGTTAAGTTGTTTGGCACGTGATCTTGTGATGGGTCCTTGTATGTGTGTAGCTGTATGTACAACGGTTGTATCAATAGAAGGGATGTCCACATCACTCATGCTATCCAACTTGGCGAAGTAGATGTCTACATTTTCCTCGTTCGCGAGGTCGTGGAAGTCAAGCGTAGGCGTTGAAGCTTGATGGCGTGGACGAAGGCTTGCTCTTGGTGCCATTTTGGTGGTGGCACTAGTAGTTGAAGGTGCCTTATGATGGTGTCGACGGAGCTCATTGGCGTGCCTTGCCGATGGTTGATGTTGGTGAAGCACTTGGTCATCCACATGACGCTCACGACGGTGATCATTTTCCTTGGCACTCTTCTTGTGCTTGTGGCGCCTTCTTGAGCTTGCTTGAGCATTATGGTTGGTCCTCATCATGAATTCTTCGTCTTTATGGCGAAGATGCCTTTGACGATGTCTTGTATCCTCTTTATGGTGGCGATGCTCATGAGAGGATGTTTGTCGATGAAGGGTCTTGTTTCTTGGCGCCTCTTGATGCATATGATGTTTGGACGCTACTCTTGTTTGGATAGGAGTTGGAGCTTGGCGCCTTGGAGGTGATGTAGCTTGGCACCTTGGAGATGGTGGAGCTTGACGCCATCTAGGTGGTGGCACTAGATGCCTTGTCGATGGTGGCGCTTGTCGCCTTGGAGGTGGTAGCGCTTGTCGCCTTGGAGGTGGATCATCGAAGTAGGTTGTGCCCTTTTGATGTCGACATCCCTACTATTGATACAACTATTGTACCTACAGCAACACACATACAAGGACCCATCACAAGATCTCGTGCCAAACAACTTAACTATCAGGTACTTTTGTTTCTTGGAACTATTCCTCACATACATGAGAATATGATGCTGCCTAAATCAGATATATTTCTTACTCTTAGGAATGATGGACCAAGCATGGATGAGAGGGACAAGCATTGGAGCATGGCCATGCATGGAGATGGAAGCAAGCATGTGAAGATCCAAGAGAAGGCCACGGATGAAGATTTCAGAACTTTGAGGCCACCATAATGAAGAAAGAAGGCTTGGACGAAATATTCAAGATCAATACTTTACGAATTCGTCCATAGCTTAATATGGTGCTACGACACCTTTATTTTGGGCCAGGCCCATGTAATATTCGCAGGATTTTAACTAGCCACTTTTTAGAGTCCGTATTTGAGGGGAAAATGACTTTTAGGGTTGGATTCGGCCACCACTTCCATGGCTGGCCGAAACCCCACCTTTTCGCCCTTAAATACGCCCCATAGCCGAACCTCTAGACTCGGATTTTGTTTAGACATTAAGTTAGCCATAGTCACAACTTCGCTAAGGCTCGAGCGTCGCAGAGGCCTCTTGTACTTCGCACCTATTCGGGATCCCACCACTTCAATAAAGCTTTCCTCTTAATCCACAATATCTTGATTGCAATATTGGTTCTTACTTGTTCTCGATTTCAGATAGGAATTAAGACCTCATTGGTCGGTGATCGTGTTCACTCGGGATTGGTAACCTCCGTGAGATTGGCCTAGCGATTGCATTGGCGATCGTGCTCGCATGTGTAGTCGGATCAAGCCCGAACTCCACCAAATCGACTATCATCATCTCATCGAAGATCGACACCTTTGCCCTATCAAGTGGTATCATATTTCAGGTTGCTCGGTGAGATTTTACCTTTGTTTTCAGAGATTAGATCTGTTTTTACCTATAACCCACGAAAAAGCCAAAAACACAGTTAGAGTTTATATCCATCCCATAACCAATCTACGCCTCGCATTATGTTTTCAGTTTTTGCATTGTTGAATTTGTGTCTACATCGTCGCCTCGAGTTGCTGGTCTTAGTGTCTCGTCCCTTAGAGTTTCGAGTTCTGATCATAGTAGTCACCGCCACCCTCGCCGATCACCGCCACCATATTCCGCCACCATATTCCGCCGCCATATTCCGCCATATACCCACCATCATAAACCCTAATACTCACACCGCCTTCCTACCGCGACACGATCCGATCGTTTCTTGCCGAGGTACGAGTCCGAGTAGAGTTACTGTTTCCTAGTTATTTCTTTTTACTTTCCTTCTTTGTTGTTTCCGTGTTCAGCTAAAGTCCGTGTCGCGCTAAGAGTCCGGTCGTAAGTCCAGAAGGAGAGCAAAAAAAAAAAAGTTTGGAACCGCCTCCGAATTTTTTTTCTGGCTATACTGTTTTTCGACCCCGGGGATCACTTTTCTCCATCGGCCGTTATAGCGATATTTTTTTGGCGTCTGCGCGCTTTCCGGAGCAAAATAAAAAATTTCGAATTTTTTTTTTGGGCTAACCTCTTTTTAGACCCCGTAGATCAGTTCTAGACACTCGCCATCATAGTGATTTTCTGCATCTCAGATTCACTTTTTAGGGTGCCATATCATCATACATTGCTTGTTGTGTCGCGTCGTGACATCGTTGGTGATCTAGGCTCGCGTCTCTAGTACGGTCTAGCCTAGGACCAGCACAAGACTCGTTGAGCATTCTTTCAACTTTTGCATTGCTGTTTTGATAATTGCTAACCTTTGCTAAGCCTTCCGAGCTCCATGATACTCTCCACGTCATGTTTGTTTCACTCGGTAATCGCTTGGTTCAATCTGGACCCACCGATCCTCGTGGTTGCACATCGCTTTTCCGCTGTTTGGTAAGAACTTGTAAGAGCTTCAGATATTGCTTGACGCCAGCGTGACTTCCACCATATTTCCGCATCAGTATACATGCTTTTAAGGACTAACCATGAGATACTTGGAACCCTGTCACAATGACGAACGAGGAACTACATGCCTCGGGGAGTTTGACACCAAGCTCACCAACGCCGTGGACAAGATCGATGGACTCGAGAAATCCTTCAACGCCAAGCTTGACGTTCGGTTCAAGGAGCTTTTGAACCGATTGCCCGCACCCGCACCACACATGGCGCAGCGCATTCCGATCACGGTCGGACTGCTGGTTCCGCCGCCGCACTTCTTGCGGCAAGCTCCGACGCCTCGACTTCGCGGCTGCATTGCGGTGACGCTCCTCGGACTTCCGCATGCTTTGCGACATTAGATAGACGGCGGGTACTCTGCGACCCGACGGCGACAATCTATTTGACGAGGAGGTTGAACAACCTCCACGGTACCGCTGGCCGTCCCGACATTACTACCGCAACGCCGACCACCGGATGCGTGATGATGATCATGTTGCAAAGCTTAAATTAAATATTCCATCTTTTGAGGGTAAATATAATCGATGCATATCTTACATGGGAGATGGAAGTAGAACAACGTTTTGCATGCTGAAAATATCCCGAGAATATGCGTAGTCTTGCTACATGTGAATTTACTAAATTTGCTTCCCTTTGGTGGTCCGAGTATTGTCGCTTAAATCCTACTACTATTCCTAGTACTTGACTGCTTTAAAAACTGCTATGCGTGTTCGCTTTGTACCTCCTACTTATCAACGTGATTTACTAAAGAATCACACGCTAGAGCAAGGGAAAAATTCAGAGAAGAGTATTATCAGAATTGCAAACGGGATGGTTCGATGTGGTATTGTTGAATCTAATGAACAAATGCTTGCACGTTTCTTTGGTGGATTAAACAAGGACATTCACATCTTAGATTATAAGGAATATAATTCTATCACTCGTTTGTTTCATCTTGCTTGCAAAGTGAACGTGAAGTGCAGGATCGCCAAACACCATGGAGGAGGACTAATAATTCAGAGGGTCGCACATCCACTTGGACATCCCGACAATCCGCCTCCTCGTGATTCGCCACCAGCTACTACCACATCCAAGGCTACCACAAGATTTCCAGCTGCTCCTCCACCATCATCCAATGCTCCTTTCAGATGCATCTTCTATGGCTTCCACGGTAAGACAAAGGATATACAATGCCGCAAGTGTCGGGTTTTGGTCATATTGAGAGATGCACAACACAACGTGTGATGATGGTGCGAGAAGTTGGTCAAGACGACCAAGAAGTGACTTTGATGAAGATACACTAGCCCTTATTTACGCTCGAGATGGAGACAATTACGATCGATGAAGCGGCAGAGGTAATGGGGCTGAAGGCCGATCAATACAGAGCTTAATTACACAACGTGTTGAGTCCGCAATTGAGCAAATCGAGCAAGATCAACGCCACAACCTGTTCCAAACACGTGGTGTTGTCAAGGAAAGAGCTATACGGATCATCATTGATGGAGGGAGTTGTAATAATCGCCGGTGTTGACATGGTAGAGAAGCTTGCGCCCAACAAGACAACGCCCACATTCATATTACATCCAATGGTTTGAGAGTTCTCGCAAGATCAAGGTAACAAGAACGTGCACGTGCATTTTACTATTGGTACATATTCTGATTTTGTTGCTTGTGATGTTGTACCTATGCAAGCTTGTTCTTTGTTACTTGGTAGACCATGGCAATTTGATAGAGAATCTGCTCATAATGGCAAAACTAATCACTATTCTCTTATGCATGATGGAAAGAAAATTGGTCTAAAACCTATGACTCCGAGATTTTAAAAGATGATCTTGCTAGAGCTAGTAGAGCTAAAATTAAGGAGAAAATAAAAGTGAGAATCAGATTGTTGCAGATTTTATACCACCAAAGAACACTAAATCTGATTCTACTCATGCTCAAATTGCTTGAAGAGTCCATATATGCTTGCAAATAAAATTGATATTGCTGAACTAGATGTAACAGATACTCAATGTTATGCAATTATGCGCAAAGAGGTTTTGTTTTCATTTGAGGATATGCCTCCTTCTTTGCCACCCGCTATTGCTAACCTTTGCGTGAATATGAGGACGTCTTTCAGCGAGTCGCCACTGACTACCTCCTATTAGAGGAATTGAGCACCAAATTGATCTAATTCCTGGTGCCACGTTGCCCAACCGCTACCATATAGAACCAATCCAGAGGAGACAAAGGAGATACAACGCCAAATTCAGGAACTACTCGACAGAGATCATATTCGTGAGTCCCTTAGCCCTTGTGTTGTTCCTATTATTTTGGTACCTAAGAAAGATGGTTCTTCGCGCATGTGTACTGATTATTGAGCTATCAATAATATTACTATTTGATATCGTCATCTGATGTGGACATCCCTACTATTGATACAACCGTTGTACCTACAGCAACACACATACAAGGACCCATCACAAGATCTCGTGCCAAACAACTTAACTATCAGGTACTTTCGTTTCTTGGAACTATTCCTTACATACATGAGAATATGATGCTGCCTAAGTCAGATACATTTCTTACTCTTAGGAATGATGGACCAAGCATGGATGAGAGGGACAAGCATTGGAGCATGGCCATGCATGGAGATGGCAGCAAGCATGTGATGATCCAAGAGAAGGCCACGGATGAAGATTTCGAACTTTGAGGCCACCATAATGGAGAAAGAAGGCTTGGACGAAATATTCAAGATCAATACTACGAATTCGTCCATAGCATAATATGGTGTCGACACCTTTATTTTGGGCCAGGCCCATGTAATTTTCGCAGGTTTTTAGTTAGCCACTTTTTAGAGTCCGTATTTGAGGGGAAAAGGACTTTTAGGGTTGGATTCGGCCACCACTTCCTTGGCTGGCCGAAACCCCACCTTTTCGCCCTTAAATACGCCCCATAGCCAAACCTTTAGACTCTGATTTTGTTTAGACATTGTTAGCCATAGTCGCAACTTAAGGCTCGAAGGCCGCAGAGGCCTCTTGTACTTCGCACCTATTCAGATCCCACCACTTCAATAAAGCTTTCCTCTTAATCCGCAATATCTTGATTGCAATATTGGTTCTTACTTGTTCTCGATTTGAGGAATTAAGACCTCATTGGTCAGCCGATCGTGTTCACTCGGATCGGTAACCTCCAGGAGATTAGCCTAGCGATTGCATTGGCGCTCGTGCTCGCACGTGTAGTCGGATCGTCAAGCCCGAACTCCACCAAATCGACTATCACCATCTCATCGAAAGATCGTACACCTTTGCCCTATCAAGTGGTATCATATTTCGTTGCTCGGTGAGATTTTACCGCTTTTCGTGATTAGATCTGTTTTACCTATAACCCACGAAAAAGCCAAAAACAGCTTAGAGTTTAGATCCATCCCATAACCAATCTACGCCTCGCATTATCTTTTCAGTTTTTGCATTGTTGAATTTGTGTCTACATCGTCGCGTCGAGTTGCTGGTCTTAGTGTCTCGTCCCTTAGAGTTTCGAGTTCTGATCATACTAGTCACCGCCACACTCGCCGATCACCGCCACCATATTTCGCCACCATATTCCGCCACCATATTCCGCCGCCATATACCCAGCCATCATAAACCCTAATACTCCGCCACCGCCTTCCTACCGCGACACAGATCCGATCAGTTTTCTTGCCGAGGTACGAGTCCGAGTAGAGTTACTGTTTCCTAGTTATTTCTTTTTACTTTCCTTCTTTGTTGTTTCCGTGTTCAGCTAAAGTCCGTGTCGCGCTAAGAGTCCGGTCGTAAGTCCAGAAGGAGAGCAAAAAAAAAAAAGTTTGGAACCGCCTCCGAATTTTTTTTCTGGCTATACTGTTTTTCGACCCCGGGGATCACTTTTCTCCATCGGCCGTTATAGCGATATTTTTTACGTCTCACGCTTCCGAGCAAAATAAAAAATTTCGAATTTTTTTTTTGGGCTAACCTCTTTTTAGACCCCGTAGATCAGTTCTAGACACTCGCCATCATAGTGATTTTCTGCATCTCAGATTCACTTTTTAGGGTGCCATATCATCATACATTGCTTGTTGTGTCGCGTCGTGACATCGTTGGTGATCTAGGCTCGCGTCTCTAGTACGGTCTAGCCTAGGACCAGCACAGTACCGTCGTTGAGCATTCTTTCAACTTTTGCATTGCTGTTTTGATAATTGCTAACCCCCTTTGCTAAGCCTTCCCAGAGCTCCACAGATACTCTCCACGTGCGGTGTTTCGACTCCTGGTAATCGCTTGGTTCAATCTCTGGACCCACTGATCCTCGTGGTTGCACATCGCCTTTTCCTGCTGTTTGGTAAGAACTTGTAAGAGCTTCGTATATTGCTTGACGGATTACGCGTGACTTCCACCATATTTCCGTACTGTATACCTGTGCTTTTTAAGGACTAACCATGACAGATACTTCGTGGAACCCTGTCACAATGACGAACGAGGAACTACATGCCTCGGGGAGTTTGACACCAAGCTCACCAACGCCGTGGACAAGATCGATGGACTCGAGAAATCCTTCAACGCCAAGCTTGACGTTCGGTTCAAGGAGCTTTTGAACCGATTGCCCTGCCGCACCAAGACTCACATGGCGCGGCGCATTCCGATCACGGGTTTGATGCTGCCCGCTGCCGCCGCACTTCTTCCAGGTTATCTGCTCGACGCTCAGATTTCCACATTGGCCAAGTACTTCGACGCCTCGGACTTCACACTGCGACATTGGGGATAGACGACGGGTACTACTGCGACCCCGACGACGACAATCTATTTGACGAGGAGGTTGAACAACCTCCACAGGTACCTGCTGGCCGTCCCCGACATTACTACCGCAACGCTCGACCACCGGTACGTGATGATGATCATGTTGCAAAGCTTAAATTAAATATTCCATCTTTTGAGGGTAAATATAATCCTGATGCATATCTTACATGGGAGATGGAAGTAGAACAACGTTTTGCATGCTGAAAATATCCTGAGAATATGCGTGTTAGTGCTGCTACATGTGAATTTACTAAATTTGCTTCCCTTTGGTGGTCCGAGTATTGTCGCTTAAATCCTACTACTATTCCTAGTACTTGGACTGCTTTAAAAACTGCTATGCGTGTTCGTTTTGTACCTCCTACTTATCAACGTGATTTACTAAAGAATCTGACACGCTTAGAGCAAGGGAAAAATTCGCAGAAGAGTATTATCAGAATTGCAAACGGGATGGTTCGATGTGGTATTGTTGAATCTAATGAACAAATGCTTGCACGTTTTTGGTGGATTAAACAAGGACATTCAGACATCTTAGATTATAAGGAATATAATTCTATCACTGCTTGTTTCATCTTGCTTGCAAAGTGAGTGAAGTGCAGGATCGCCAAACACCATGGAGGAGGACTAATAATTCAGTAGTCGCATCCACTTGGACATCCCGACAATCAGCGCCTCCTCGTGATTCGCCACCAGCTACTACCACATCCAAGGCTACCACAAGATTTCCATGCTCCTCCACCATCATCCAATGCTCCTGCGTATGCATCTTCTATGGCTTCCACGGTAAGACAAAGGATATACAATGCCGCAAGTCTTGGTTTTGGTCATATTGAGAGACAGGCACAACACAACGTGTGATGATGGTGCGAGAAGTTGGTCAAGACGACTCAAGAAGTGACTTTGATGAAGATACACTAGCCCTTATTTCGCCGAGATGGAGACAATTCGATCTTGATGAAGCGGCAGAGGTAATGGAGCTGAAGCACGATCAATACAGAGCTTAATTACACAACGTGTTGAGTGCAATTGAGCAAATCGAGCAAGATCAACGCCACAACCTGTTCCAAACACGTGGTGTTGTCAAGGAAAGAGCTATACGGATCATCATTGATGGAGGGAGTTGTAATAATCGCCGTGTTGACATGGTAGAGAAGCTTGCGCCCAACAAGACAACGCCCACATTCATATTACATCCAATGGTTTGAGAGTTCGCAAGATCAAGGTAACAAGAACGATGCAGCGTGCATTTTACTATTGGTACATATTCGATTTTGTTGCTTGTGATGTTGTACCTATGCAAGCTTGTTCTTTGTTACTTGGTAGACCATGGCAATTTGATAGAGAATCTGTTCATAATGGCAAAACTAATCACTATTCTCTTATGCATGATGGAAAGAAAATTGGTCTAAAACCTATGACTCCCGAACAGATTTTAAAAGATGATCTTGCTAGAGCTAGTAGAGCTAAAATTAAGGAGAAAAATAAAAGTGAGAATCAGTTGTTAGCAGATTTTATACCACCAAAGAACACTAAATCTGATTCTACTCATGCTACTGAAATTCGTTTGAAGAGTCCATATATGCTTGCAAATAAAATTGATATTGCTGAACTAGATGTAACAGATACTCAATGTTATGCAATTGTATGCAAAGAGGTTTTGTTTTCATTTGAGGATATGCCTCCTTCTTTGCCACCCGCTATTGCTAACCTTTGCGAGGAATATGAGGACGCGTCTTTCCCGGAGCCGCCACCAGACTACCTCCTATTAGAGGAATTGAGCACCAAATTGATCTAATTCCTGGTGCCACGTTGCCCAACCGCGCCATATAGAACCAATCCAGAGGAGACAAAGGAGATACAACGCCAAATTCAGAACTACTCGAGAGATCATATTCGTGAGTCCCTTAGCCCTTGTGTTGTTCCTATTATTTTGGTACCTAAGAAAGATGGTTCTTCGCGCATGTGTACTGATTATTGAGCTATCAATAATATTACTATTTGATATCGTCATCTGATGTGGACATCCCTACTATTGATACAACCGTTGTACCTACAGCAACACACATACAAGGACCCATCACAAGATCTCGTACAAACAACTTAACTATCGTGTACTTTCGCTTTCTTGGAACTATTCCTTACATACATGAGAATATGATGCCTAAGTCGATACATTTCTTACTCTTAGGAATGATGGACCAAGCATGGATGAGAGGGACAAGCATTGGAGAATGGCCATGCATGGAGATGGCAGCAATCATGTGATGATCCAAGAGAATGCCACGGATGAAGATTTCAGAACTTTGAGGCCACCATAATGGAGAAAGAAGGCTTGGACGAAATATTCAAGATCAATACTTTACTTAATTCGTCTCCATAGCATAATATGGTGTCATGACACCTTTATTTTGGGCCAGCCCATGTAATTTTCGCAGTTTTAGTTAGCCTTTTTAGAGTCCAGATTTGAGGGAAAAGGACTTTTAGGGTTGGATTCGCCACCACTTCCTTGGCTGGCCAAACCCCACCTTTTCGCCTTAACACCATAGCCGAACCTTTAGACTCGGATTTTGTTTAGACATTAAGTTAGCCATAGTCGCAACTTCGCTAAGGCTCGAGCGTCGCAGAGGCCTCTTGTACTTCGCACCTATTCAGGATCCCACCACTTCAATAAAGCTTTCCTCTTAATCCGCAATATCTTGATTGCAATATTGGTTCTTACTTGTTCTCGATTTCAGATAGGAATTAAGACCCTCACGGTCGGTGATCGTGTTCACTCAGATCGGTAACCTCCGTGAGATTGGCCTAGCGATTGCATTGGCGATCGTGTTTCGCATGTGTAGCTCGGATCGTCAAGCCTAACTCCACCAAATCGACTATCATCATCTCATCGAAAGATCGCACACCTTTGCCCTATCAAGTGGTATCATATTTCGTTGCTTCGGTGAGATTTTACTGTTTTCAGATTAGATCCTGTTTACCTATAACCCACGAAAAAGCCAAAAACACAGTTAGAGTTTAGATCCATCCCATAACCAATCTACGCCTCGCATTATCTTTTCAGTTTTTGCATTGTTGAATTTGTGTCTACATCGTCGCGTCGAGTTGCTGGTCTTAGTGTCTCGTCCCTTAGAGTTTCGAGTTCTGATCATACTAGTCACCGCCACACTCGCCGATCACCGCCACCATATTTCGCCACCATATTCCGCCGCCATATACCCAGCCATCATAAACCCTAATACTCCGCCACCGCCTTCCTACCGTGACACAGATCCGATCAGTTTTCTTGCCGAGGTACGAGTCCGAGTAGAGTTACTGTTTCCTAGTTATTTCTTTTTACTTTCCTTCTTTGTTGTTTCCGTGTTCAGCTAAAGTCCGTGTCGCGCTAAGAGTCCGGTCGAAGTCGATGAGAGCAAAAAAAAAGTTTGGAACCGCCTCCTAATTTTTTTTTCGCTATACTTTCAACCCCGGGATCACTTTTCTCCATCGGCCGTTATAGGATATTTTTTGGCGTCTTCCTTCGAGCAAAATAAAAATTTCGATTTTTTTTGGGCTAACCTCTTTTAGACCCCGTGAGATCGGTTCTAGACACTCGCCATCATAGTGATTTTCTGATCTCGATTCACTTTTTAGGGTGCCATATCATCATACATTGCTTGTTGTGTCGTCGTGACATCGCTGGTGATCTAGGCTCGCGCCTCTAGTACGGTTCAGCCTAGGGACCAAAGACAGCATCTGCGTTGAGCATTCTTTCAACTTTTGCATTGCTGCTTTGATAATTGCTAACCCCTTTGCTAAGCCTTCCCAGAGCTCCATGTATACTCCACGCGGTGTTTCGACTCGTAATCGCTTGGTTCAATCTGGACCCACTCGATCCTCGTGGTTGCACATCGCTTTTCCCGCCGCTTTGGTAAGAACTTGTAAGAGCTTCAGATATTGCTTGACGGATTACGCGTGACTTCCACCATATTTCCGCATCAGATACCGTGCTTTTTAAGGACTAACCATGATGATACTTCGGAACCTGTCACAATGACGAACGAGGAACTACATGCCTCGGGGAGTTTGACACCAAGCTCACCAACGCCGTGGACAAGATCGATGGACTCGAGAAATCCTTCAACGCCAAGCTTGACGTTCGGTTCAAGGAGCTTTTGAACCGATTGCCCGCACCGCACCGCACCACACATGGCGCGGCGCATTCCGATCACGGGTCGGATCGCTGGTTCGCCGCCGCACTTTGCGACCGCCATCATCCGACGCCTCAGATTTCCGCCATTGTCGGCCGGCCGGACGCCTTAGACTTCTGGCCATGCCGCCGACATTGGGGATAGATTACGACGGTACTCTGCATTCGGGACGACGATTTATAATCTATTTGACGAGGAGGTTGAACAACCTCCACAGTACCGCTGGCCGCCCCGACATTACTACAAGAACGCCGAATTAAGACGTGATGATGATCATGTTGCAAAGCTTAAATTAAATATTCCATCTTTGAGGGTAAATATAACTCGATGCATATCTTACATGGGAGATGGAAGTAGAACAACGCTTTGCATGCTGAAAATATCCCGAGAATATGCGTGTTAGTGCTACATGTGAATTTACTAAATTTGCTTCCTTTGGTGGTCCGAGTATTGTCGCTAAATCCTACTACTATTCCTAGTACTTGACCGCTTAAAAACTGCTATGCGTGTTCGTTTTGTACCTCCTACTTATCAACGTGATTTACTAAAGAATCTGACACGTTTAGAGCAAGGGAAAAATTCTATAGAAGAGTATTATCAGGAATTGCAAACGGGGATGGTTCGATGTGGTATTGTTGAATCTAATGAACAAATGCTTGCACGCTTTTGGTGGATTAAACAAGGACATTCAAGACATCTTAGATTATAAGGAATATAATTCTATCACTGCTTGTTTCATCTTGCAAAGTCGAACGTGAAGTGCGTGATCGCCAAACACCATGGAGGAGGACTAATAATCGTAGGGTCGCACATCCACTTGGACATCCCGACAATCGGGCCTCGTGATTCGCCACCTACTACCACATCCAAGGCTACCACAAGATTTCCACCGCTCCTCCACCATCATCCAATGCTCCCGTCAGATGCATCTTCTATGGCTTCCACGGTAAGACAAAGGATATACAATGCAAGTGTCGGGTTTTGGTCATATTGAGAGATGCACAACACAACGGTGATGATGGTGCGAGAAGTTGGTCAAGACGACCAAAGAAGTGACTTTGATGAAGATACACTAGCCCTTATTTCGCCGAGATGGAGACAATTCTGATCGATGAAGCGATGAGGTAATGGGAGCTCAAGTCCGATCAATACAGAGCTTAATTACACAACGTGTTGAGTCCGCAATTGAGCAACTGAGCAAGATCAACGCCACAACCTGCTCCAAACACGGTGTTGTCAGAAAGAGCTATACGGATCATCATTGATGGAGGGAGTTGTAATAATCTGGCCGTTGTTGACATGGTAGAGAAGCTTGCGCCCAACAAGACAACGCCCACATTCATATTACATCCAATGGTTTGAGAGTTCTCGCGAAGATCAAGGTAACAAGAACGGCAGCGCTGCATTTTACTATTGGTACATATTCTGATTTTGTTGATTGTGATGTTGTACCTATGCAAGCTTGTTCTTTGTTACTTGACCATGGCAATTTGATAGAGAATCATCATAATGGCAAAACTAACCACTATTCTCTTATGCATGATGGAAAGAAAATTGGTCTAAAACCTATGACTTTAACAGATTTTAAAAGATGATCTTGCTAGAGCTAGTAGAGCTAAAACCGAGGAGAAAATAAAAGTGAGAATCAGATTGTTGTCGCAGATTTTATACCACCAAAGAACACTAAATCGATTCTACACATGCTAACAAATTCGCTTGAAGAGTCCATGTATGCTTGCAAATAAAATTGATATTGCTGAACTAGATGTAAACAATACTCAATGTTATGCAATTGTATGCAAAGAGGTTTTGTTTTCATTTGAGGATATGCCCTTCTTTGCCACCCGCTATTGCTAACCTTTTGCGTGAATATGAGGACGATTTCCTGAAGTTGCCACCAGACTACCTCCTATTAGAGGAATTGAGCATCAAATTGATCTAATTCCTGGTGCCACGCTGCTCAACCGCGCCATATAGAACCAATCCAGGAGACAAAGGAGATAACGCCAAATTCAGGAACTACTGACAGAGATCATATTCGTGAGTCCCTTAGCCCTTGTGTTGCTCCTATTATTTTGGTGCCTAAGAAAGATGGTTCTTCACAGCATGTGTACGATTGTAGAGCTATCAATAATATTACTATTCGATATCGCTATCCTATTCCACGCTTAGATGACATGCTTGATGAATTGAGTGGCTCTACCATGTTTTCTAAAGTTGATTTGCGAGTGGTTACCACCAGATTCGTATGAAATTAGGAGATGAATGGAAAACAGCATTTAAAACTAAGTTCTTTATATGAGTGGTTAGTAATGCCGCTTTGGTTTAACTAATGCACCTAGCACTTTCATGAGATTAATGAACGAAGTTTTACGTGCTTTCATTGGACGCTTTGTGGTAGTCTACTTTGATGATATTCTGATTTATAGCAAATCTTTAGAGGAACATTTGGACCATTTACGGGTTGTTTTCAATGCTTTACGTGATGCACGCTTGTTTGGTAACCTTGAGAAGTGCACCTTTTGCACCAATCGAGTTGCGTTCTTGGCTATGTTGTTACATCACAGGTATCAAGTGGATCCACCAAGATTGAAGCTATTGAGAATTGGTCAGCCCAAGACGGTCACACAGTGAGGAGTTTTCTTGGCCTCGCTGTTTTATAGGCGCTTTGTCAAAGACTTTGATCAATTGTCACCGAATGAGCTTACCAAGAAGGATGTGCCCTTTGTTTGGGGCGATGCACAACAACAAAGCCTTCACATATTGAAAGATAAGCTAACACATGCTCCCTTACTACAACTTCCCGATTTTACTAAGACTTTGAGCTTGAATGTGATGCTAGTGGAATTGGTTTGGGAGGGTGTTATTACAAGAGGGAAAACCTGCATATTTTAGTGAGAAATTGAGTGGGGCTAGTCTGAACTATTCTACTTATGATAAAGAATTATATGCGTTGGTTCGGACATTAGAAACTTGGCAACATTATCTATGGCCTAAGGAATTTGTTATTCATTCTGATCATGAATCTTTGAAGCATATTCGTAGTCAAGCTAAGTTGAATCGTCGTCATGCAAAGTGGGTTGAATTTATTGAGTCTTTTCCTTATGTTATCAAACACAAAAAGGGTAAAGATAATATTATTGCTGATGCTTTGTCATGCCGTTATGCTTTGTTATCTCAACTTGACTTCAAAATATTTGGATTGGAAACTATTAAGGAACAATATGTGCATGATGCTGAATTTAAAGATGTGTTGCAGAATTGTAGAGATGGTAGAACTTGGAACAAGTTCGTCTTCAATGATGGATTTGTGTTCCGCACAAACTATGCATTCCAGATAGCTCTGTTCCTTTTGTTATTACAGAGGCGATGGAGGAGGATTGATGGGACACTTTGGTGTCAAGAAGACGGAGGATGTTCTGCTGCACACTTTTGGCCACGTATGCGTCGAGATGTTGAGAGATTTGTGGCACGCACTACTTGTCAAAAAGCTAAGTCTCGCCTTAATCCACATGGTTTATATATGCCTCTTCCTGCTCCTAGTGTTCCTTGGGAGGATATTTCTATGGACTTTGTTTTGGGATTGCCACGACACGTATGAGGGATAGTATTTTTGTTGTTGTGGATCTATTTCTAAGATGGCACACTTTATTCCTTGTCATAAACGGATGATGCCGCATATATTGTCGATTTGTTCTTTCGTGAAATTGTTCGTTTGCATGGTGTGCCAAATACTATTGTCTCGATCGTGATACTAAATTTCTTAGCCACTTTTGGAGATGTTTATGGGCTTGGGGACTAAATTGCTTTTAGTACTACATGTCATCCCCAAACTGATGGTCAAAACCAAGTAGTAAATAGAACTTTGTCTACTATGTTACGGCTGTTTTAAAGAAGAACTTAAAATTGTGGGAAGAGTGTTTACCTCATATAGAATTTGCTTATAATCGCTCATTGCATTCTACCACAAAGATGTGCCCATTTGAGATTGTGTATGGTTTTGTTCCTCGCACCTATTGATTTATCGCTTTACCTTCTTCTGCAACATAATTTGATGCTACACAACGCTACCGAAATGATATTAAACTTGCATAAGACTACTAAAGATAACATTGAACACATGAATGCTAAGTATAAACTTGTCGATAAAGGGAGAAAGCATGTTGTGTTTGATGTTGGCGATCTTGTTTGGTTACATTTATGTAAAGATCGCTTTTCCGATTTAAGTCTAAGTTAATGCCACGTGTCACGGGTCCCTTTAAGGTGTTAGAAAGAATCAATGATAATGCATATAAACTTGAGTTGCCTCGCAGACTTTGGTACGGTTAGTCCTACATTTAACATTGCAGATTTAAAGCCTTACTTTGGTGAGGAAGATGCGATTGCGAGGACGCACTTCAATTCAAGAAGGGAGCATGATGTGGACATCCCTACTATTGATACAACTGCTGTACCTACAAAGAACACACATACAAGGACCCATCACAAGATCTCGTACAAACAACTTAACTATCAGTACTTTCGCTTTTGAACTATTCTCACATACATGAGAATATGATGCCAAGTCGATACATTTCTTACTCTTAGGAATGATGGACCAAGCATGGATGAGAGGGACAAGCATTGGAGCATGGCCATGCATGGAGATGGCGAGAAGCATGTGATGATCCAAGAGAAGGCCACGATGAAGATTTTAACTTTGAGGCCACCATAATGGAGAAAGAAGGCTTGGACTAAATATTCAAGATCAATACTTTACTAATTGGCCCATAGCATAATATGGTGTCGACACCTTTATTTTGGGCCAGGCCCATGTAATTTTCGCAGGTTTTAGTTAGCCACTTTTTAGAGTCCGATTTGAGGGAAAAGGACTTTTAGGGTTGGATTCGCCACCACTTCCTTTCTGGCCAAACCCCACCTTTTCACCCTTAAATCGCCCCATAGCCGAACCTTTAGACTCGATTTTGTTTAGACATTAAGTTAGCCATAGTCGCAACTTCGCCAAGGCTCGAGCCGCAGAGGCCTCTTTGTACTGTGACCTATTCAGATCCCACCTCTTTCAATAAAGCTTTCCTCTTAATCCGCAATATCTTGATTGCAATATTGGTTCTTACTTGTTCTCGATTTCGTAGGAATTAAGACCCTCGCCCAGCCGATCGTGTTCACGCAGGATCTGCAGAACTCCTGAGATTGGCCTAACAGATTGGCGCCGTGCTCGCACGCAGTAGTCTGGATCGTGCCGAACTCCACCAAATCGATTATCGCCATCTCATCAAAGATCTACACCTTGCCCTATCATCATCCTATTCCACGCTTAGATGACATGCTTGATGAATTGAGTGGCTCTACCATGTTTTCTAAAGTTGATTTGCGAGTGGTTACCACCAAATTCGCTTGAAATTAGGAGATGAATGGAAAACAACATTTAAAACCAAGTTCGGTTTATATGAGTGGTTAGTAATGCCGCTTGGTTTAACTAATGCACCTAGCACTTTCATGAGATTAATGAAATAAGTTTTACGTGCTTTCATTGGACGCTTTGTGGTAGTCCACTTTGATGATATTCTGATTTATAGCAAATCTTTAGAGGATCATTTGGACCATTTACGCTTTTTTAATGCTTTACGGATGCACGCTTGTTTGGTAACCTTGAGAAGTGCACCTTTTGCACCAATCGAGTCAATGCTTTGGCTATGTTGTTACATCACAGGTATCAAGTGGATCCAAATTAAGATTGAAGCTATTGAGAATTAGCCGCAGCCCAAGACGGTCACACAAGTGAGGAGTTTTCTTGGCCTCATTGGTTTTTATAGGCGCTTTGTCAAAGACTTTGATCAATTGTCACGGTCAATAATGAGCTTACCAAGAAGGATGTGCCCTTTGTTTGGGGCGATGCACAACAACAGGCCTTCATATTGAAAGATAAGCTAACACATGCTCCCTTACTCCAACTTCCCGATTTTACTAAGACTTTTGAGCTTGAATGTGATGCTAGTGGAATTGGTTTGGGAGGGTGTTATTACAAGAGGGAAAACCTGTTGCATATTTTAGTGAGAAATTGAGTGGGGCTAGTCTGAACTATTCTACTTATGATAAAGAATTATATGCGTTGGTTCGACATTAGAAACTTGGCAACATTATCTATGGCCTAAAGAGTTTGTTATTCATTCCGATCATGAATCTTGAAGCATATTCGTAGTCGTTTAAGTTGAATCGCTGCCATGCAAAGTGGGTTGAATTTATTGAGTCTTTTCCTTATGTTATCAAACACAAAAAGGGTAAAGATAATATTATTGCTGATGCTTTGTCACTGCTATACCTTGTTATCCTAACTTGACTTCAAAATATTTGATTGGAAACTATTAAGGAACAATATGTGCATCATGCTCAATTTAAATGATGTGTTGCAGAATTGTAGAGATGGTAGAACTTGGAACAAGTTCGCCTTTCAATGATGGATTTGTGTCTGTTAACAAACTATGAATTCCAGATAGCTCGCTTCGCCTTTTGTTGTTACAGGAGGCTTATGGAGGAGGATTATAGGACACTTTTGTGTCAAGAAGACTAAGGATGTTCTTGCCGACACTTCTTTTTGGCCACGTATGCCGAGATGTTGAGAGATTTGTGGCACGCCGACCACTTGTCAAAAAGCTAAGTCTCGCCTTAATCCACATGGTTTATATATGCCTCTTCATGTTCCTAGTGTTCGTTGGGAGGATATTTCTATGGACTTTGTTTTGGGATTGCCACGCACACGTAAGGGAGGGATAGTATTTTTGTTGTTGTGGATCGTTTTCTAAGATGGCACACTTTATTCCTTGTCATAAACGGATGATGTCACAAGATATTGCTGATTTGTTCTTTTCGTGAAATTGTTCATTTGCATGGTGTGCCAAATACTATTGTCTCTCGATCGTGATACTAAATTTCTTAGCCACTTTTGGAGATGTTTATGGGCTGTTAGACTAAATTGTTTTTAGTACTAAGTTATGTCATCCCCAAACCGATGGTCATAATCGAAGTAGTAATAGAACTTTGCCCACTATGTTACGTTGTTTTAAAGAAGAACTTAAAATTGTGGGAAGAGTGTTTACCTCACATAGAATTTGCTTATAATCGTTCATTGCATTCTACCACAAAGATGTGCCCATTTGAGATTTGTAGTATGGTTTTGTTCCTCTGCACCTATTGATTTGATTCGCTTTTACCTTCTTCAGTGCAACTTAATTTGATGCTACACAACATGCTGAAATGATATTACACTTGTATAAGACTATATACAATACGTAACTGAACGAAGTACATCAG